>JBAMJV010007118.1:0-42500 GCA_037951105.1 Echinarachnius parma
ATATATTATAAAGATAGATCACTGTAAACAAACGAAGAGTTTAGACGAGCTTCTGTTTCAATATTGACATGGTATAATGCGTTTACTATCAGCAGTGATATGGCATAGAACAAGAATGTTTCTTCTTTTTTCATCATGTAACGGGCGATGGGAGATCTGATATTTTGGGAACAATTCATTATAAGGGTGATATAAATATAACTAATATATTGGACTATCAAAATTATCTTTATCACCCTGCGCTATCCCTGCGTGACATGCAATTTGTATGTATTTATTTTTAATGGTGGGTTCGTAAAAAAAAAAAAAAAAAAAAAAGACGTACGAGTACGGAGAGTGCGTATTGTGACTATCAATCGACATACTTATATCGAAACACGTTATCCATAGTGTTATATTTAGACAACACGTCATTGTTAACTGCTCAAAATACATGTAGATTGCTAGCTGGATTTGAAATGAAATATCATAATTATATGGTAGTTTTTGTTGCCTTGTTAATAAGTTGATGGTTTTAAAGTAACATCCAATAGAAAGATGATCAGACAAAGCCACTCTGGTATATTTTCACGAATGTGCATAACGGTTGGTATAAGATATTTATTGAATAACAAGTGGGACCCCAATTATATTAGCTTATCAATTATTCTATGTTTTATAATTATGTTTTGATATTACTAAAGTAAAATGTGCATCTCATACCGTATGCAATATATAAAGAATGTAATTAAATTATATATGCATTATATATTTGTTATATCATGTTAACCAGTTAATTGCTAAACCGTGCAGGGGCCTTTCAAACAACAAGCCCTGCTTCCAAGATTGGCTACTCCAAATTTTCGCAGAAATTATATTATACAAAATGTGTGTGCATAGACGTGTCCGGACTACTACCCCCTGGACAACCACCCCCCGGACGATTACCCCCCGGACAACTACCCCCATAGGACAATTACCCCCCGGACAACTACCACCCGGACAATTACCCCCCCTAGGACAATTACCCCCCCAAGACAATTACCCCCCAAGACAACTACCCCCCAAGACAATTACCCCCCGAGACAATTACCCCCCAAGACAATTACCCCCCAAGACAATTACCCCCCAAGACAACTACCCCCCAAGTCAACTACCCCCCGGACAATTACCCCCCGGACAACTACCCCCCGGACAACTACCCCCCGGACAATTACCCCCCGGACAACTACCCCCCGGAAAACTACCCCCCGGACAATTACCCCCGGACAACTACCCCCCGGACAACTACCCCCCGGACAATTACCCCCCCGGACAACTACCCCCGGACAATTACTCCCCGGACAACTACCCCCCGGACAATTACCCCCCGGACAATTACCCCCTTGACAACTACCCCCCGGACGACTACCCCCCGGACAATTACCCCCTGGACAATTAAACTCCAAGACAATTACCCCAAGACAATTACCCCAAGTCCTCTTCCAGTCGCGTAGCGAGGGTGAACGGTTGGGGGGGGGGGGGGGGGGGCACAACTGCGAGGTAGTGGAGCGATTTGGTGCATATCATTGTATAAAGTTGTTAACTGGTGTTGGAGGGAAAAGCACGGAATTTTCCACTCCCAAGGGATTTTAAATGCGATTGAGTAAATTTTCTTCACGAAATAGCATTTAAAATCCCGAGGGGAACATTCCATGATTTTCCCGACAGCAAAGTTAACAACTGTTGTATCATCTGAATTGCCATGTAACAGTGCCATGTAATATCCAAAAATATTACATGGCAGCTCATGTAGGTTTACTGTATTTACTAAGTCAGGTAATAAACAGTAATATTATATGATACGTAGTTCAAGCTATGGAATCAAACATACATAAATTATGCATATTAAAGATAAATAACAGTTTTGGTAAAGTTACAGAAAACATTTATAATTTATCAATATTGTTGAATAAGTATCTAAAAAGGGCTTGTGTGGTAAAATCCGAACCTAACGATGCGTTAAATGCAGAAATATCGGCCCGCCCGTGAAATGTATAAATCCACAGCCCGTTCGCACCTGTCCGCGCCGCTAGCGCTGGACTGGAGTATCGACAAGCTGGGGACAAGCCCGTATAGCGAACGCACCTGGTCAATAATGCAAGTAGCGTATGCGCGATTCCGCTTTGGCGATATCTATCCGCAGCGGAACGATTTGATAATTTACCAAATATATCAATTAGTAGGCGGTTTCCAGGCAAAATTTGTATCATCCCCGTATTAGTAAAAACATATTCTTCATATGATTGGTAATAAGAACTTCCATTTCATTTTTTAAGAGGGGGGGCGTTTCCAAAACTGGCCTATACCTTTAAAAAGTGGGAGGAGACAATCACCTCCACCTATGGGGGGGGGGGGGGGTGGGGGTGGGGAGGCATGCCCCCCCCCCCCCCCCCTCCCCCCTTCCCGTCCCCCGGGTGCATTGTGTGCATTTAATTTTGCCAATTTTGTTACCGCAGTTGTATTTAGCAGTTCAAATCGTTTTTTTAGCATTATGATTCATATATTGATTATTCGGAAACACGAGTAAATTCGTGATTACGAATTACCGCCCTCCGGGAAATCCGTTGGCGCAATTGAATACTTTTATGTACCTGTATAATGTCGATCAGGAGAGAAATAAAACTCACGTCTACATCATTCTGAGTATAACTTGCAACTGAGCTTTATTGAATAAAACCATACATTATGCCACATGGCGGATAAATATAACTCATTCCTGTAATCGCGCGAACGCGCGGTTGTGGTTACCGTTAAGTAGGTCGTGGGAAACTGGGAATCGAACATGATAATATCTATTTGATTTGCAAACACAATAAATGCAAATAGCGTGTTCTTTTTAGTTGAATGCTAAAAGTGGTAAATCACTTGATCGAAGAGCTAAATCGTATGAACATAATACAATTTTGAACCTAATTACAAGCCTTCAGCTCAATTTCGTGAAATTGAATGACACGCTTATTGAAACAAATGAAAAGCTTACGAAATTGACCGAAAAACATATAGAACATGTGATACGCCTAGGTCACACATGCACCGGATGCCGCACAATCTTTTTACCTACTATATACATTTCGGATTGCGATATCGTACGATATGTCTGCAGTATATTCGTGTATTGGCAGTCCCGTAGCATGGGGGTGCGTTGGGTGCGTACACCCCCCCCCCCCCCCCCCCCCCCCCCCCCCCCCCCCATTCAGAAAAGGTCCACTTTTTATCGTTCTCGGTCTCGGGCAGCGATCGGCCCATTTGACATTTGACGACCCCAACTCCCTGCTTACAAAACTAAAACAGTGGTCTAAATCAGCGACGGTAATTATCCATGGGTAGTTGTCCGGGGGTAATATTCCGGGGGGGTAGTTGTCCGGGGGGTAGTTGTCCTGGGGGTAGTTGTCCGGGGGGTAATTGTCCGGGGGGGGGGTAGTTGTCCGGGGGGTAGTTGTCCGGGGGGTAATTGTCCGGGGGGTAGTTGTCCGGGGGGTAATTGTCCGGGGGTAATTGTCCGGGGGGTAGTTGTCTTGGGGGGTAGTTGTCTTGGGGGGTAATTGTCTTGGGGGGGTAATTGTCTTGGGGGGGTAATTGTCTCGGGGGTTAATTGTCTTGGGGGGTAGTTGTCTTGGGGGGTAATTGTCTTGGGGGGTAATTGTCCTAGGGGGGTAATTGTCCCGGGTGGTAGTTGTCCGGGGGGTAATTGTCCTAGGGGGGTAGTTGTCCGGGGGGTAATCGTCCGGGGGGTGGTTGTCCCAGGGGGGTAGTAGTCCTAGAACCGTGCATAGATGTTCGTTATTGTTTCTTACATCATTATATTTAATATTATAATGTATTTAAAACGGATTTGTCTCTTATATATGTTAAAGAACCATTTTTGTTGCATTGATTGTAAGAACATTTGATCACATTGTATTGTTTATGGTTTGTTTTGAAAATTTGTGAAAATTTGGAAATAAATTGATTAATTAATTGATAAATAAAATAAAGAAATTAATTATTTCAAAAAATTCAAAATAAAAGAAATTAATAAATTAATAAATAAATTGATTAATTAATAAATAAATAAATTAATTAATTAATTAATAGTAACAAATTAAATACAAATAAATAAATAATCAAAAAAGTATATTCAGGGATAATTCAGTCGTTTCTTAATTTATTGTTATTAAACAAAGTTTGCTATGATATGAAAAGCAATTGACTTTTTACAAATACCATACTCACTAGCAGTTTTTTGATGACCTCAAACATATACAACAACAATAAATCTTAAAGCACCCTCTCAACTATAACTGTTCTATCCCTTTAACGAATTAGGTCCCTTTGATCAGTTTAACGACGTTCAAAGGGGCATAAATTGCCGATAAATTATCTTCGCACTTTGCGACTTGCTGTTCATGCAAACAGAATAAATTAATTTTGATGCGATAAAATAATAAATGACGTTTCAGTCATTATATTGTGGTCATTTGCAGAAATGAATAAGTCGGCCTTCGATTATGCATAAGAGAAGGATTATACTGAGCATGGTAATAAGAATGATACGGTTTATCATTGATATATTGTTCATACTTTTGAGAGTTTATAGCTGTTAGTTGTTTTTCTTACTCCCTCTGATAAGTATGTTGATTAAATAATACAAAATATTCAACGCTTGGAGTTTGTGTAGTTAATGTACCTTTGGAATCATCCAATTCAGCCACTGTATGGTCATAGTCAAATCAAACCAGTGGATTAATAAATGAGACAATGATGTATTAAGGCCCGTAGCCAGGGGGGGGGGGTGGGGGGGGGGGGGGGGTAAGTACGACCCCCCCCCCCCTAACAAAAAATAAATAAACAAAATGTGTCTGCCCATGCGCACAAATGATAATTCAAATAAAATGAATTCTCCGTCCTAATTACAAATCAACGAATTGTTAAAATAGAATATGGCAACCTGATATATATCCCCAAACATTTTAAAATTAAAAAAACCCCAGAAAATGTAAATGCAAATGTTGTTCCTTACATAACCGCTACCGTTTAAGTGAGTCGAATATACTCTAATGATAGAATTGTAATGTTTTAGTTTGCTTTAATGATAGCGAAATAATCGGTTCAACGGCCAAGCAAGGACATCTTAGGCTTTCGACAAGACGTCATGTTTATTTGTCAGAAGCAGGTATCAGGGATCTAGTAACTTTGTTGACACGTGCAAACAAAATGTCGAATGGTTGGTAAAATTTGAAACATGTCTGTGAGCTGATAATTATGTTCACTGAGTAATAGGTAATAATTTCAGGGCAAATGAATGTCATAAGACTAAGTAATGAGCGAAAATGCAAATTGATATTCGCTAACTCATTGCACGGACTTTGTACACAGTTATAACTTTCCAGTGGATAATGAAAATCCGAACACTTCATTCGTAAATATCTTTCTAACGAAAGGGAAATTTGAAAAAACTGAAACCTGTTCATCCATGCTTCTATTGGTTATACGAATACAATACGATACGAGAGAACCATTATAGCTCTAAGTAAGGTTTGTGGATGTGGACAATGTTACTAGATCCCGTTGATAGCCCGGTCACATATCAACGGATTGCGTAAACGGACGTCAAACGGAGAGCTACATTTTCCATCCGTTCGTCTCCGTTCGTATGCGTTTCTTGTCCGTTCCTTGTCCGGTGATGTACGTTGTTCTATGTTTTGTACATAAAGCAATGGAGACGACTTTCATCACCGGATAATTTCATTTCGCAAATTTTCTATTCGTTGGGCATTTGATGAGTTGGATGAGAGTGAGAAGGGCATTACGTCGGTTTTGCTAAATTTGCTTATTTCTGCATACCATCTTGTAGGTCAAAGTCATTTTGTTATGCCAAATTTAGAGAAAACAATCATTTATGATTTAGAGAATATTAATCAAAAATAAAAAGAAAGCCAAATTTGGTCTCTGCAAGGCCCCCAAATTCAGAAGTAGGCCTACTAAGTGTGACTAAGCCTATTTTCTTTCTCAATCGACTACTGTACATAATTATCAGCATACGTGTACTAGCCTTCTCCTACGGTAGTCTTTTCTGACATTCATACACGAGTTCTTGAAACAAGACTGGGCTATCCTTTGCATCTTATCAAGAACATTCTATCGGAGATTGGCTTACCACTGATTAAATCAAGTAAACACACACATACATGTTGTCATCTAAAGATCTATACGTATTCAGTATGGTAGCAGAGAGCCATTTAAACCCAGTTGTATTAATTTGTTTGACGATCAATTACGTAGATTTATAAGTGATACGCATAGATAAAATTAATTATGTTTTCAGGTTGCTAAAATAAAATCATACCAATTACAAAATACTGACAGAGTGTCCCTATTTATAACTTTCTCACCATGAACCTTATTATACATCCTCCTCCTTTTCCTTCTCTTCTTCCTCACCTACCTCCTCCTTTTCCTTCTCCTTCTACTCCTCCTCCTCCTCTTCCTCCTCCCTCTCATCATCATCACCATCATCATCATCATCATCATCAGCATCATCATCATCACCATCATCATCATCATCATCATCATCATCATCACCATCATCATCATCATCATCATCATCATCATCATCATCACCATCATCATCATCATCACCATCATCATCATCATCATCATCATCATCATCATCATCATCATCACCATCATCATCATCATCATCATCATCATCATCATCAGCATCAGCATCATCATCATCATCATCATCAGTATTATCATCATCATCTTCGTAAGCTCGAATCATGTCATTATTATTATGGCGATATTGATCTTGTCTCACGACACATTTTGCCATAAGCATTTCGTTCAAATATACAGTATAATAGTTTTGCCCATGCTACGATGTGAAATTATCCTATTCTTAGTTCTTAGTGCCCCTCATATCCCAGGTGAAGTATAAGATAAAATGGATATAATGTTAACCTACTAAATTGTGCACTTCCGATACAGACAATACAGGACTAGGATCCCGTAAGCAATGGGTTATTTTTCGACTGTCTGCCTCTTGTTATTCTCCCACTCTATATACCCCCATCCACCGTGGGACCCTGGACACCCCCCCCCCCCCCCCACCCTGACACCACTGGACCCCCTCCCCACTTTAGCCCGTTTAGGTTGAACCTCAGCTGGCTATGCATGTTTAGTGCCCATTGTCAATAAATAATGATCTTTATTCACATATTTGCAGAGGTTTTCAATTGAGTTCCATGTCATTTGAGCACTCATCATGACATTAACAATAACCCGATCAATCATTACTAGGCATTAACGTTTTTACCCTCTCGGGTTTTTTTCCCCTTCAGTTAGGAATTTGGCCTAAATTTCTTTAAAGGGTAGTTCAGTTTTGGTGTCGAGGGCGCTTCAAGAAATACATTTTTTTGTGAAGTAATGAAAAATTGAGTGTCAAATTTGAAAGAGCATACAATTTTTAAGGACACAATAAACTTGATTTGATCAAAATCGGTTCAGAAACAGCTGAAATATCAATAAATATATCCGATCAGAATAAACCTGGGGCCCCAGGTTTATTCGATGATTTAAGAAAAACAAAATAAAATGCTTACACAAAAGAGGATTACAATAGTTGTTGATGATCTCTCTATTTAATCATTATTTCAACAAAACATTACATGCTCAATTAAAACAAAACCAATGCGTTTTTAGAAAGCGTCCTCTTGTGTGTTTTAACAGCTCTTTAAAAAAATGATAACAGGCTTTTTACTTTATAGTCGTTTGTAATTGTTTATACATTTCGAGCATGGTGGAGTTATAACTATTAGTTTGTAATGTTATGGTGCAGGTTTTGGTTACTAAAATTCAGTTTGACCAAAACTGTACTATCCCTTTAATATGTTTAAAAAATTATATTTACAATGTTACGCGTTCTCTAAACATTGACCCCTGGTATTCACAAGTCACAATGTCACATGGATTCTCATGGGCACCATGATACATGTATTTCTATAATTCGCTCTGTTCACAGAGAGACATAAAGTCCCGGCATAAAGTGCGTGGCAAACCGGCAGATTTCAAGACAAAATTATGTTTAATCTTGTTATACCGTGCGTCGACACATGCCTTCTATATTATATTGTATACTCATTGTAGTCTCTGTTGGTGTTTTGTATTTCATTTGTTTTACCAACATTTACATCAGAGGATCAGTGGGTTAGATACAAACGCATGTTATTGATTCCGTTGATCAAATTTAACACGTATTGCTGATTCCATGTGTACAGTTTGGTCCACAATAATTATAGACTGAACACAAAAACATCAAATCGGTATGACCCCA
The DNA here is from genome assembly GCA_037951105.1 of Echinarachnius parma. Taxonomy (NCBI): domain Eukaryota; kingdom Metazoa; phylum Echinodermata; class Echinoidea; order Clypeasteroida; family Echinarachniidae; genus Echinarachnius; species Echinarachnius parma. The sequence goes on from JBAMJV010007118.1 coordinate 8,336, forward strand.
TGGGGTTCGAACCCACAGTCTCCCGTTCATGGGATGGCACTGAACCTCTGGGCCACAATTATTATCGGTCATCTCTAAACTCTAATTGGTTTTATATATACCAAGTTTGGTATGACCCGACAGAGGTTCGATCCCATAACCTTCTGGTCTGGAGACGGATGTCCTACCTCTGTACCATGATATAAACTGTGTAGTTTAACTTGGCTGGGTATTGAACCCACAACTTCCCGATCATATTAAAAGGGGGACACTGAACCTTTAGGTCGGTAATAATTCATCTCGAGCGTTCTCTTTACAGTACTGATTCCGCGTTCGAGGCTCAAACTTCATGCAGTTCCGCAATGGGCATGTTACTGATTGGGGTACACACTCATGTATTTATTTGTTTTTGTAAGGAGTTTCCCATTTGTTATTTTGTATTTGATGTCAAATTACTGGGGGCATGTGTGCCCCCCCCCCCCCCCCCCCGTACCTGCGTCACTGAGTTCCCGATTTTTCCCCGACACCATATCGCGGCAGTACAAATGTGAACGCTTGGTCTTGAAGTGTACTCACCGCCCTATCAGATATACATGTACCTCAAAGGGGAAATTACCTACCTTATACTGCGACGGGGTATAGTATCGTAGAATCGCTGAAATCCTTTGAAAATCCATGGTAATTAAGTACACTTTCTGATGTTGCATTATGTATTATATATTTCTTTGTTAACAGGTAATGTCAGGAAGGTGTGAAGAAATGTTTCATATTCCATGATGAAGTGATTTCCCCACGGTCGAGAAATTAATCAGTCTGTTCTTGAAAGACTACTTGAACCTTTTGGATCGGGGTAATAATTTCTTCTAGTCATATTATTGTAGATTATAAGAAAATCTCTCTCCGTTATATCTAGCCACATCCTCTTCTCTCACGCACACACTGGTGAACAGATGGTCGTTGGATGAGGAGGCTGCAGCAACCTCCCCTAATCAAATTCAACCATGGTAAAATGTTTTTTTAATTTTATTTATAGCTACAATATTCCAATAAGTCCGACCGAGAAAGGGGGGGGGGGGGGGGTGGTACCCCCTCCTTCACCGTCGCCGAAAATCGGTAGCTTCGTTCCCGCGAAAGGCCCCCCCCCCCCAAAAAAAAAAAAAAAAAACAACAACAACAAAAACAACAGCAACAACCACAACAACAACAACAACAACAACAACAAACCAAAACAAAACAATACAAAACAAAACACACACACACTAAAAAAACACAAAAAACCAACAAAAAACGACCAAACAAACAAAACAAAACAAAACAAAAAACGTACACGCACAAGCACACAAACATACATACACACAGACACACACACACACTAAAACTGCCACACACACAAGATTATGACGGTTAAACACAATCTGCGTTTAAATCTATTAAAGGGTACCACCACCCAAAAATAATATTCTTATTATAGAAAGGTACCATCTTTAGTATTCCATTCCTTCAACATTTCACAAAAATATGTTTTCAGAAAAAAATGTATAATTGGAAAACGCATCACCATTCTCAACCATACGTTCATGCGGTCTGAATTGCGTATACTATATGCGTGCAGAGCCAGAGCGCACTGTGCAGAGCGAATGAATCATCCGGGAATCTATTGACGTACGCGTGAAAGCATTGGCGCACTCGCAAATGCTTGGCCCGTATGGAACCAGGAAATAGCAGTGGTTCCGTAAGTGGTGGAAATTAATTGCTTTGTTTATGAATTACACAACCCTTTGCAAAATGTTGGGTATCTATTTGATATCACAAAACGGTACCAAAACATATAAAAATGTGTTGTCCTTTGCCTGGTGGTCCCCTTTAATGGCCCATTTGACTTCTGGGCAATTCCACGGTAACGGAAGGACATTCAGACACAATTTTGGAACTTAAATCAAATAATTCCAGGATCCTGCTTTTGATTTTTTATTCTAAATGGCATGTCTTTGATCCTTGTTGGGACACCTTTGATTTCCACTATTTCTAAAATTTTGACCGCATTATGTAAATTAGATATGGACACTAATGAGGCCGGTAACGGAAGGACGCCAAAATGGACATGGATTTTCAATTTTTTTAGTTATGACCCAATCTCTGTGAAGTTACGAGGTTTATCATGTTAAGTTGGCTACTAGTCCATTTCCTTATGTTCACAGAGTATAACACCACCTTTTAAGAAAAATATCTACATTGGTATATTAATTATGAGAAATTAATTACTTCAGTGTTCGGTAACGGAAGGACGGTAACGGAAGGACCTCTGAAAAGTCTATAGGAATTGTACAGTAAAATTAATTTTGAAATTTAAAGAACATTTATGAGAAGGAAACATCTCTTTTGTGGTCTAAAATGAGTTTGTATCATAGATAACATATGGACATCACAAGCATTTACATTTCTATTTTTTTCTTACTATAGTTCATGCTCCAATGGCTCTTATTCATGGTCAATCCATGGTAACGGAAGGACACTCAGACACAAATTGTCAACTTTAAGAAAGACATTTTTAAATACTTGTGTTGTTAGAACAGTCTATTTTGATAACAATACTTCCAAAACATACAGTTTTAAGGTCCCATAATTTTTTTATTTTTTTTATCTCCGCACATTATTGAATATGCATACAAATGAGGTCGGTAACGGAAGGACACCAACATGGACAAGGTTTTGTTATCAAATCAGTTTTAACTAAAACTCTGTGATATTAAATAATACAAAATATTTTAAGGGTACACATTTCATTCTCTGAAGTGTTAAGAAGAATTTACTTGTTCTTTGATTAAAATTTGTCCGCAGATATTTGAGTTATTTCACACAAAGCGGACCAATGTTCGGTAACGGAAGGACATAATGGACTATAATGTATGATATGACACAGTAGGGTCATTCCATGTCAAATTACCCTTAGAAAAGTGAAAATTTTCATCGCAGCCCCCTTCAAATTTGCTAATAATTGGTATGTATGATATTTTAACCTTTAAAAGCACAAATATTTCAGTTTTAGCCCAATCCGCCCAATGGTTTTGGCGCTATGGTCGATTCTTATGGGGGAGTTTTATAAGAAATGGTCGTGGGCACCATTTTTCAAATGGCCATTGTCCATTAACGGTTGGGTCAATTTATTTTGTAATGGTGTCATTGGACTGGGGATGTTATGTGCAATCAATTTATGCCATTTGTGTTCATGCATGAGCGAGTTTGGATACGATAACCTTTGACCTTAGATGTTGACCTTCTGTTTTACCTCATGGATCAAATAATTTTGAGAATTTGTTTGGCTTAAATATTGGCTTGATATAATTTCTACAACATATGAAAGAATTGGAGATATATCATTTCTTGTTTTTTCTACAGCATTGTTTTTATTTTGCAAATTTCATGTAAAATTCAACTATTTTAGACCTACACCCATGTCCAAGAATTCTATAGGCGTGTATTGTATAAAAAAAAAAACCTATTCAAAGTCATGATCAGAGCCTATTCACACCCTGGCTCACCACAGTTAAATATACCTACTAATCCCCATACAATAGAAATCCAGACAAATGGAATCATGGTACAAGGGCCCTGTTGCAGAAAGAGATAAAATCAATTGTGAGCCAGATCAAATGTTCTAAATGCACAAATCTGATTGGTTGAAACACAGAATATTACTAGTCTGACCCCGCTACGCCACTGATAGCTGGCCATTGCAGGTATTGTCTCATTATTTGGGTTTTCATATATGTGAGACCAATTTTTGAACATAAATTTTGTCATAATATGTAATATGAGGTACCTTGTCCATCTGTTACAATGTGTATGGTAACGGAAGGACATTTTCTTTTGTTATTGATTAATTAACGAAGAAACACTGAGTAATGGAATTGTTAGCAATGGGAAGGCCTACTTGAACTTGCTTTGCACTGAAGATTGGTCTGCTCTCTAACAACTATGTGAGCCACAACATTAAAAATATTGATTTTTCGGTAACGGAAGGACATTTTCATAGGCTGAAAATAAGAAGTCATTGAAGCATAACAAATCAAATAAATCATACAATTTTACTATTTTACCAAATGTTCATATATCAGGAGTCAGAATTATGTTTTTTAGGCTTAACTGGGGAAATATAAAACAAACACAGGATCGAAACACTTTTTCACAAAAATGTCAAATTTGTGGGGTTCAATTATGGTTATAAAGTTATAAAAAAACAACTAAAATTATGTAAAACTTAAATTTTCTCATTGAATTCCAAAAATATAGAAGTTAAGCTTTGATTTGATACCAAATTTGTATCATAAAAATGCTTGTAAAATTTGTGGTCAAATGTCCACTTTGGCGTGGAATTGCCCTTCTATAGATTATACCGATTGGTTGACCTGTGAGATGTTTTATTCCACAAGTTATATGATCCAGATACGAGTCCAGTTGTTAGTATACACTCCACGAAGCAGTTGGGTTCCAAACCACAATTCTTTGTAATTAGCATACAATCACAATGCCGATCGTTTAAAGTATGCAAACAGTCGTATAGACGTATAATATACAATTCGACTTACGCTCGTAAAATGTATACGACTGTTTGATAGTTTGACTTTGACATCAATATATAATAGCTACAAAAGTAAAGTCGAAATTGATTTTGTTTCATTACTGTAATATAAAGAGATTTTATTTCAACCTATATATTGCTTTGCCTTTAACAATATAATAATTATTCGTATTATCTTGATCGATTGTAATATGTTTAATGTAGGTGAATAAAAAGCCTTTGATATGACCATATATATATATAATTATATGTATTTATATAAGCCATGCCCATGGCTCAACGCATATGTGACATGAAGAAGGCGACATAGATTTATATAATGGTGAGATGTTGGGGAGGGGTGGAGGAGGGTGGAGGAGGGGGTCGGACCATATAATCCGCCGGGTATCGAACCCGAGAACTCTGAATTGCTAGACCGGCTTATGCTCATCAAAACAAGAAGTAATTGGTATCGAGTGAATTATACATGAGTAAGATTGTATTCCGTTGAGTTTAAACATACATTCTTAGTAGTATAGCGTCGAGTCAAACATACAAACTCATGTGATATTTAAAGGTACCGTTGAGTATTGGTATTTCCCGAAGTGCCCCCCGATATTTTTTTGTGAGATAATGAAAAACTGACTGTCAAATTTGAAAGAACATACAATTTTAATGACAGAATAAACTTTATTTGATCAAAATCGGTTCAGAAACGGCTGAAATATCCATAAGTATATTTGTATTCAAAAGATTCTTCACCGGCAATCAACGGGGGATATTTAGAAGAAAAAGTAAAAAATGCTTAGACTACTTGGAAAAAAATCTTAATAGGTTTTTAAAAAGTCGTTGATGATATCTCTATTGAATCATTATTTTAACAAAACATTAAATGCACAATTTTGTATAAAAAATGGCTAAAACCAGTGATTTTTTAAATAGCGCCCTCTTGAGTTGTAACGGCTCTTTTTAATGATAACAGGGGTTTTACTTAGTCGCTTGTAATTGTGTATACTTTCGAGCATTGTGAAATTATAACTATTACTTTGTACCGTAATGGTGCAGGTTTTGGTTACTAAAGTTAAGTTTGACCAATACTCAACTATCCCTTTAAGTAGATGATAAGTTTGACATAATATGAACATAATTGTTGGTAAGTTATTCGGTTCGCCAAATGTAAAAGAAAGTGAGATATACAATTATTTCCGTCTGCTATTTCACTGTTTTCAGGAAAATAAAATAAGATAACAGTCATGTGAGCACGTGAGTCAGCATTTTTGGAATGATATAATAATTCACCAACAATGAATAACATGCATCGACCCGTTATGTGCTCATCACTCAACATATTAATACCATGACTTGAATGATGTAACTTTTGTCGCAAAGTCATTCAAGTCAACAAAAGGCACATTTACATTATTTTCTAAACTAATGCAAAAATCTCGTAACTTTGACCCAATCCCTATTTCATGAAAACAAAACACATGCCATCTCACTTCAAACCTAAAGATATGAGACTTAATACAAAACAATTTTCACAAGTGAGTATCTCGAGACGCTTTTGCAAATACTTATACCGATTTCCCAATGCTTTGTAAAACTAAGTGCATATAGACAGTGTAAAGATCAATATTGGTATCCCGGTATAAACTAACTTTATCAAATTTAGGAAGAGATATTCAGTTGTACTTGATCGATGGTCTTTATTCGAGACAAGATTATCACAATATGTCATGTGAACTAGATCTGCATGTATGAGTAGGATTAATGTTCTTTCTAAACTTGCAACTTACTAATGCCAAAATCAATGTAAACAGTTGAACCATTTCTATTTGAAATGCTTACAATATTAAATCACACATGGAATGAATCGATATGTAGTGCGTATATACGTCAATACCTGAGTAGGTATACAAAACATTCCAACGGAAAACTAATGCGTGCATGTCTATTCTGGTATGTTTGCAACTGCAATTGACCATGGCACTTAGGGCTCAAAACACTAGTAAAAGTATTAGTAGTATTAGTAGTAGTAGTAGAAGTAGTAGTAGTAGTAGTAGTAGTAGTAGTAATAGTATAGTAGTAGTAGTAGTAGTAGTAGTAGTAGTAGTAGTAGTAGTAGTAGTAGTAGTAGTAGTAGTAGTAGTAGTAGTAGTAGTAGTATTGGTAGTATAAGCATAGGCGTACCTTGAGGAGGGGGGGGGGGGGGGGGGGGGGGGGTTGGTGGGTTCAACCCCCCCCCCCCCCCCCTTGACAAAAAATGACTGTTTTGGGGGGTTAACCCCCCCCTTCAAATTTTAACTGGTCTCGCCCTCAAAAATGTTTACGACTACCCCCCCCCCCCCCCCACCCCCCTGCTTACAGGATTCTCCACCACTGGGTCTCTCGACCTCAACAATTGTGGACGGACCTGGTCTCGGTCTCGAAAATGTAGAAAATTTTCTACGAGTACTAGTAGAAGTAGTAGATGTAGTACAGTCATGATGTAGTAGCAGTTGAAGTAGTAGCAAATTACTTCGGTTAGATATCCATTTGTCTTTTTAAACACATTCATGTGCTTACGGTGATATTTGGGGAAAGGGGTGAGGTATGGGTTTATATATTCCCTATAAAATAAATGGTCACAATCAATACCGTATTCACCTAGATGCTGTGACCCCGATTTCTACTTACTGTAGCTACAGTCACTACATGAACCTTCACAGTTCATGGTAAAATATATTTTTCTATTTTAGAGATAAAAGGTTTATGGTATTTCTGCTATTCTTCTCGTGGGACTATATATTTCTACTCTGACTCGCACTACTAAAAACCACTCAAATGTTCAAGTGCTAGATCAAGCGGCACGAAATGAAATATTGTATATGAAATATTATACAGTTGCCCCATACTTCATCACAATGTATTGTAATCAAGAGAGAAATATGGGTTTAGATTCGGTTAGCAGTAACCTTGTGACGTAGCTAAGGGGGCAAGGGGGTGGGGGGGGGGGGGGGGGCGGGCACCACTACTAATTCGTCACTGAAAGCAATAACAAACATAAGGGGAATCCTTAACAGATAGAGTGTGGCCTCCCTACCCCAATCAGTGCGACCACGCTACGCTACCGACCTTTATGTTAAATTTTTTTTTTTATTTAGCATAGGTTAAGGGTTAGAAAGCTTAGAAGATTGAAGAAACGCCGTACTAAAAGTAGACAATAAAGCCCGAATTGCCCGAAAGTAAGATAATTTTGCTCAAAAATGTAAATTATTTTGTGCTCCAAAAAGGGGTGATATTTGCCAAAATATTACCGTTTAAAAAAGAGGGGGCTGCGGGTCCCCAAAAAGCCCCCCCCCCCCACACACACACATACACATACACACACACACATACCCTAGTCCTATAATTTCCAACGACTAGTTGTATAAAATGTATATCATGGCAAACAATTATTTTTTTTATATTGCGGTTTATTTAATGGTATTTCTAGATTTCTATCTATAGCCATGATGTTGACAATTTGTACTTTTTTTGTATAAACACAATGCAGCCCTGGATTATCGGGATTGTACTTGAAAGGAATCCATGGCTGAGCGCCCCCGGGTCAGGATTGCCTTTGTCGGGGGTCATGATCGAAAAACAAATTTGTGATTACACAGATCTTTTTGCTGACGTCATCAATTACGTCTCACCTTTTCATTTGCAATATTATGCGCACATTTTATCCACATGACAGCGTCAGTGGTATTGTATTATATCTGTATTACCAAAGACAGCACATCTCTTTCAATCATACATGACCTAGTTTATGATAATTATGATTTTGATATTTTATTCGTTATTGGCACATCATGGGAGATCGAATACATTTATAAACCAAAACATGCAGAATATGAAGACTGAAAGATAGATAGGAAGACTGAAAGATAGATAGATAGATAGATAGATAGATAGATAGATAGATAGATAGATAGATAGATAGATAGATAGATAGATAGATAAATAAATAGATAGATAAATAGATAATCAGTATTGTGATTTGAAGTGTGACTTGTTCAAAGTTTGATTAACTATAATTTGAACGAATGCATGGTCACATAATGGAAAGGGAAGCACAATGATGTGTTTGCTATTATGGTTGACTAACAAATTTACAAGTAGATTTAAATCACGCGCTGCGTTCGTGCAGATAAAGACTCTTTTTATTGCATATGATTATATTATAATTCACATGTACATGATACATGTATTTGATTTTGTAAACTTTGTGAACCCGCTATCTAAAAATATATTATTGCGAGTGTTTCTTCTTTAAGGTGACTTTCCTGGGAAGTATATATATGATTTTTATGACAAGGTTGGCCAGTGGCTAAATCCATTTGGTAAAGAATTGTATGAAGTGTATACACACAAATACCAATGTTGCATTGTAAGCGACCCTGAGTAAGCTTACATTAAAGTTCCAAACAATTATTGTGATGCATTACACATCATAAATTTGTGTAAATATTATCAAGAAGCTTCATGTTCAATTTGAAATTGAAGCTCCTTGATATTATTGTGATGTTTAAGTTTGTGTGTTTTCTTTTGTATTGGCTATAATTTGCCATCAATACCAGACATTCACAACGCATTTACAGTTTAAAATTATACTAACGTGATTTATTTACTGAGTAAGATTAAGTCATCTGAAAAATTACGGTATTTAGTAAATAGCAATTAACTTTTTTCTCTGTTTTGCAATTGTACGTAAAAGGGGAAATTCAAAGCTAAGCGCCACCCCCCCCCCCCCCCGAAGAATTATATACAATCAAACAAACATACAAAAACATAGACAGATATGCACATAATACAGACGCGATCGAGCTATACAATCAACATAAAAATTAACGCTGAATATGCACACATGCACTTCCACAAAACTATCTCCCATAATGACTTACATTTTATCCGCTCCTTAATAAAATATTATGTGCGAACCAAGGTTCACTTTCTATGGTTAACATTCTCAGTCCCGTATGACTTATCATACACCTCTGATGATCACGAATGTGATGAAGAAATAATATCAGGCATTGTGAAAGTCAGCTCAAAAGCAACTATATAGTGTTGTCACCTGCATGATATGAACATATTACATACACAATTGAATTTCCAGTGGTGTAGGTTAGGGATATATGGGGAAAATTAGACCCTAGTTCTTTCCACTCACAGCCCATATTCTCCGCCAGCATCCATTCCCCTCCCCCCTCCACGAGTGAATTTTAGAATCCACTTTTAATCCATTTGCTTGCACTTTTAATCAGACTGCACCTCTTGTGCGTTACCCTTTGGTTGGTTATTTGGTTTACAGCCGCATTTAAAATTGCATGATTTTGTTTTGTTTGTTTGTTTGTTTTTATTTAATCACGGTATATACAATTGAAAAATGTCCGCTTTGTACGTCTGTGACCACTCTTTTTCGTTAACATCCGGAAGGCGCCGCCTAGTATAGGTCCTAACCCGGGTCGATTATATTAGTGGGAAGAGCAGAGCTCCGACCACTAGACCAGAGGGGACGAGGGCCCTGTTGCAGAAAGGCTTGTAATCGACTGTTAAGTTGCAATTAATTGCATGTAAGATCATGTGACTAAATGCACCAATCTGATTGGTTGAAATGCGCAAATTTTCTGACTTTGCAACTTACAAATCTCTTTCTGCCACAAGGCCCAGATCACCTATACATGTCGCCCCCATGCACTCCATATGGCCCCGTCCAATATCAGTCTGGCGACGCCACTGGATTCATCAAGGCAACACCGTGTCGGTAGAGCATTCATTCATTCATTCATTCATACATTCACCGTACCGAAACCAGACTTCCTTCCTATCAAACCTGTCTGGGTGCCACTTGCTAAAACAAAAAAAAACAAAACAAAAAAATGCGTTTTTATCGGATTTTTAGTACAAGTTGACTTCAGACCAATCAACAATCAGCATTTTGCAAACGTGTACGTCATGCTCGGATCAAAAGTGTAACTGTATGTGTGTGAAACGGTGCCCTATATACCATACGGACTTAGATGTGTGACCCGAACCGGAAGTGAAAACCGGAATGGTGGCGGAAGTCGTAGTAAAAACAAGACCAGGTGCCAGCTATATGGATCTGTTATAGTTAGTCCATGCATCCACCATGCATGGCATTTAGTCTAGGACCAAATCTGACATACTATTTTCATGATATTCCAGACCGCGAAACAAATTCCCCATATTTATCAAGAATATATCACTACCATTTGTTCAGATCAGTATAATATTCACGAACCCCTTCTAATTACAGTAGCCTATATAGCTGCCAGCAGACACAGCTATAGATACGCTAATTTTCTCCAAAATATCATTATGGAAGATAGACCAAGGCTCATATTCATGAAACACTGGTGGTTCAGTTGCAAGCAGAGCCTATATAGGTGGCAGAGCTAGGTTATCAATTGCCACTATCCAACTAGTATAGTTGGCACAATTAGTTGCTTACTTAGCCTTACCAATATTAAAAAGGCTTAAACCACTTTAATGGTTAGTAGGTTTTCATGAATATGGGACAAACATACTTACTATTTAGATTAGACCTGAAATGTGATACCCAAACTACGTCCAATCTTTCACTCCCAAAATATGCAGACAATTTCAATCAAGTAAAACACGGCAGTACAATCATAATTCGTTTTATCAAAATGTTTACTTTTATTTTATCAAAATATTTGTAACATAAAACATTTATAATATATTTTCTTTCTTTGCATCTGTTTGAATATAAACATGATAAATCTCCTCTCTCTCTCTCTTTATTTACAACAAATCGAAACAATGTTTACAAAGTTGACGAGTAAAAAAAACAAATCAGTATATTTTACTAGAGTGAACAATACTTCATTTCACTCCGTGACTGTGGAAAAGTGCGGACTTTAACCGGTGTACAATACATAAAACGTAACGCGTACAAACAGGTTTAAATAATTACTCTGTTGGGTCAAGTTTTCGTGCTAGTTGTAATTTTCATTATATTGTTTTCTTATCATTGTAATATCCGATATTCATACTTCGATAGATAAGAATACGTGTCTGAGTGTCCATTACGGAGATATATCTTCATGGCTAAACAAAAATTAGTGCAAACCAACATAATTTATCTCGCAGACACAATCAAAACTACTTCAGTGACAATGTTATATTATTTCTGAAACGTGCTCATGATCACAATAAAATAATGTTCAATTGTTTTATATTTGCGTCTTTATCTTTAACAGACCAACTGAGTCCTTAATCAGGCTTTGGTGTTAAGTTTGATCATACACGTAAAACATTTACGATCAAAGTATAAAATGATTATAATACAAAACTCTAAGTAGTACAATTAACAGTTTAGTACGTGAACGATTTACAAATAATGCACGCATGACGTTGCCAATTTTACAAAACACCATTGCACCCATCAAGGGGTGAAGATTTGCACCCATTGCTATTACCATGGGTTCATTTTGTACCCTCCTATACTGAGTTTCAATAATTAGTTACATGTTGATATCCCCTGATATAACAATGAGGTTTACACCCAATGTTAATGGTTATTGGTAGCGTTTCTATTATACTTATTGTGTGATTTTGATCCTGTATTTCTCATGAAATGATAATACATTGTAAACGAATTTTTTGCTTTCTAGAATTAAAAAAATGGTGTTCGGTGAATTATACTGTATGAAACACTCAAATCAATACATTGTATCACAAATTAGGGATACCGAATAACAATGCCGTTGCAATATTCCCCCAAACTAGATCCCACATGCATGTAAATGATTATGTTTCTCAGTTTGGTCATCAATGAATACCCAATCATTCGTGAAAAGTTTCCTGGTAAGCCATTACTGTTTTAGCCGGATGTAAACACATTGTAAAAACCGCCTGAGGCAGATTCATCAATAAATCTCTGAAGAAAAATCATCTCCATTTATCAATATACTTATAAAAAAAATAAAATCATATTTTGAAACTATATATACTCAAACTATCTAATAACTCATGCATACTCTGTGTGGTAGAAGAACTCAAAACTGAACGATTATTTTGACGCTTACGAGTGGAATTTTAAATAATACGACAGTTAACAAGTAATACAATTACATATCCATTTAATACTGGATACAATAACAAAATAATAATATCCTGAAATAATATATGCTCAGTTGAACTAAATTACTAATTTTTGGTTTGCAGCAAAGTCAGCGCAAGTATAATAGTTTATAGTATAACAACTTTAACGTTGAATCGGAATAGACTCTTGTTAATACCTGTCTATTCTTTACATACGTGTACACAGCCTGAACTCACATTTGGAAATCTATTAGCGAAACTTGTCGGCAAAAAAGCGGTACAAAAGAGTAACCAAAATTAGAATTGACACGCAGGTTATGGGTGACTTGAGCTCAAATTAAACAAAAAAGTCAACGAAGATAGGAAATGCAGAGATCTGTTCATTGTATTGAGTATGCCTGGATGGGGCAAGGCTATTATAATACTAGATTGAAAGGTAACGATATTACCGCATGTCACGGTATTATGCTTACAATTATGCCAATATTTGAAACCCAGCTTATTCTTAGTTGCAAACTAGGCTTCTTCGGAAGGGAATAGTGCGAAGTAAAAACCAAATAATCGTTTTAGATGCGAGGTTAACGGAAGAGTTAGGCACCTGCATCCAAAACAATCTTAGTGGGCGACTAAGCTAGCATGGTTTCATAAATGGGATCTAGTTACATTGTCAACATCGAAAACAAATACTTGCAACAGTTACTCTAGCGGTTCTCACATCTTGTTATATTTGTATTACCAATAGGAGCGTGCACATGTTTTCCGACTTTCCAATACATTGTTTTACTCGAATTATAATAAGGGTAAATATTTAATCCAAAGAGCGATTACGAGGTAAATTTTTAAAATAAAAATGTATCACGGTGGTCTTTTTTGTTATTTAGAAAGATTAGTTTAAACGGAAAACACAGGTTTGTTAAAAATGAAACGACAGAGATTGAATTTTGTGATTGAAAAACAAAATAATACAAACATTGACATATTTTGTTTTATATACAAAGATGTATAGTTAAACTGTATGTGCATGAAAAATAAATCTATCACACATTTCATACCAACATTTTGCTTGAACTATACTAAATTAAATATTGATGTATAATAAAATGATCAGATCTCATCATTTACACCAACACAATGTACACCCAGACAAGCAAGAAATAGTTGTAATTTATGTTAAATATCTTATGTCAGAATTCTGAATTGAATTGGAATGATATTTTAACTTAAGGAGAAAAATTAAAAACTCATCCGGGAAAAAGTATATTTGAAAAATCGTTATCGGGACTACATAGCAGTCGAATATAATACTGATATTAGTTGTCATGTTTTGCACCGGTTCGCATGACTCCGGGATATCAAATGATTAAAATTAGCATGAAAATAGTGAACAAAATAAATATATTAGGTTAGTGATCTTCATGGTTCGCAAAACGAGCAAACATTCCGCTAGCCCAAATCCCTAAGTGACAATGTTTATCTTCTCAAAACACCCCTAATAAGTGCAGAATGAAAAAAAAAACGGAACAATAAAAACATAATTTTTGTTATGAATTCTAGAAAAAAAATCCTGCGTGGCGTCGCCAGGCTTAACGTGCTTAAAAATGGAAAATATGAATCTGCTTTTGTGCTATTTTTATCAACCAAAAATCAGCGCACCAACTCGATCCAATTATATCTGCACTGCTGATGATCATTCAACCGTTTATCTTCGGAATCAAAGAATCATTATGATGGGATGTATCACCATCAGAGTACAGATAATGTTCATTTCATTATTAAACGGTCTCCATCTTGATAAGGTTCTTTAGCAATTAATACCAATCGTTATTATTTAAACCAAATGACCGTTACATTGACATTAAACATCGTTTACATAATTTTGTGTTATCCTATCAAATCACGTAATATAGTTTCATACAGTTCGACATTTACAATTCAATGTTTGGTTATCGTTATGCTATACAAAAGTAATCGTTTAGTTACTTCAAATTAATATTCATTCATGTACTACTGATTTGTTTACTGACTTGTGACTCAAATTCTTTTCATTTACTGTTTATACATTTAATTACTGTTTAGTGATTACATCATCCATGCTTTACTCTTACTCATTGCCAAACGGAATGAACTGCACAAAGTGATGAATGTTTGATAAAATGTATAATGTTGCGATCTGATATGTCTACTAAGTAATGTGTGAAATTTCCGCGTTAAAGGGATATTGTACGGCCAAGTTATGAGCGAATATGCAAAGTGATACTCGCTAACTCATAACTCATTACACCGACTTTGTACACATTTAAAACTTTCCAGTCGATAATTAAACTAATCCGAACACTTCAATCGTACATATCTTTTTAACGAAAGGGAAATTCGAAAAACCGAAACCAGTTCCGTGCTTCTATTGGTAATACGAATACAACAAGGTATGAGAGAACCACAAGAGTTCTAAGTAAGATTTGTGGATTTGGGTAATGTCACTAGATCCCTTTAAGGAACTTCAAAGTCATGGGACCGGTCTTCGCACCGCGACCTTGCATCTATCATCCTACCCCCTGAAATGAACACATTCGACAGGATCGAGTCAAACTTGAAAAAAAAAAAACATCTGGATTTTAATTTAAAGTATAAATGCAGTACAGACTAAATGAACCGTCCTTCAATAACGCACAACTCAATGGACGGAGAATCAATGCAAAATAACTTCACATGTTTATCCAACGGATATCATTATCTTATAGTTTGCCGAATTGTTTTCTGGGCAAAATCATACAAACTATCTGATCGATTATGTGGAAATAAAGTTTCATATAATAATTATCAATGGTAAATACAGGTATGTGTATTGTTGTATATCCTCTAATTTTGTGTAAACTTTTAACATGATCGTATAAAAAGAAACATTATTTGGTCGTCATGTTAACCCCATGATCACATTTCTTTTTTTAAAGGTTTGGATATTCTTGTTCTGCCAAGTAATGTATTTGTTGAACCCATTATTTGATTTTGATGCAAATGAATATTCCCATAACAATGTTTACATCATCTTCATAAGATTGGAAATAACAAGCCCTGTGTAAGCAGAGAAAATAATACAATATTCTTTAAAAATCATATATGAAATGGAACCGAAATAGATTGTATACTATTTGTAGTTGGTTTGTACACCAGGGTTTAAGAATGTAAGATTCTGGGAATGCTCGCTCTGGCAAACACAATGCAGGGGAAAAGGAAATAACTTTTCATCAAAGGTGATCTATATTTTCCTCATCTCAATACCATGAAGATATTCCACGTACCAACTCAATAGACATGACATGGCTTCGGGCCGAGGCGGTTAACTCTGCATTTTCATCATCAAAGCAGATGAAAGCCTCGGACGGAGATAATTCCGTAAAACATATTGAATCTCCAGGTTCCAAACAGCGTTTGCATTCTTTTTCCTGTATATATATATACCATTGTTGGCCGAGAGAACTGTGTATTTGATCGGCCTCAACAAGATAACGCACAAATATTTGAGCCGCATCAACGTGGCTTATTATAAAAGATTATAACCGTCCTACTATAATAGCCCACATTCAGATAGCACGAAGATATCATAGTCTTTATAGGACGGAGGAAACTTCGTGAGATCAAAAGTTTCAATGTTCTAATTTGTTTTGCTGAATATATATTTAAAAAGCCGGACCAAAAGGAGACGTAATCATTCAGATACATAAACTGAACAATACCTCTCAGAGTTTTATGAATGGGTAATTTCATTTGAGTCAACTCTCGTGTACTATTGACCTATACGAATACACAATAGTCGCCTACAAATTATGATTATTTTCTCCTCAGGAAAACAAAAATTATTTCACGTTCTAGCAAGTTCTTACCTTCTTAAGTATTGCTCACCCACCCACACACAGACATTACTTATTTATGATAAAGATATATAATTTGAGCCCCATCAGGAATAAAATGTTAATCATTATTTGATTAGAATTTAACAAGTCATAATCACATGCAGAGTGGCAAAAGTAATTGTACTCAGCATGCAAACTTAATGCTTTACTTAATAAATCTTAAGAAAGGTAAACCGTACTATACATTATGTATGTCAACGCTCAAGAAATACTGAGTAAAAATAGAACCATCTGCGTAAAATGATTTGCTCGTAAGATTCTTTCCTCGAAAAATAAAGTTCAGTAGAGTAATGTTCAATATTCTGGCGCAACGAACAAGCATCTAAACCTGACTTGAACAAGGCACAAACATAATCCATAACAATATCAGTGTTCAATCATGTCAATTCCAAATAGAATCTTATAACACTTCCCCTTAGGCTCGGGAAAAGAGAACATACAATCTGCGTAAAAAGTTGACATAAATTTGTAAAGGAATGCCATAAAAAGTTCGAAATAAGTATACATAGCTCACAGCTACATATGTATATGACATGTATTAAGAGTTTGTGTGCAAAACACAGATAAACGCATTATTCCAGAATGTCAGATTTACAATCAAAATAATGATGTATCCTTTTGTATTATCAAGGTAAAGACCAGTAACACATATTCTCTTCATTTTTAGCAGGTAATTCGAAATGGTCTCGAATCAATTAGTTAAAATTACTTTACCGGGTTTTTAAAATAAAACCCTTCATAACATACACAATATGTAATATAAATCTCTTTGACAAATAATGTACATGTACAATGGCTTGAGTTAACAAAGCAAGGTGAGTGTCCATATTCACGTACAAACAAAAATTAAACATTCATCGATCGTTGCTTTTGAGCTTACAATGTGGTAAGTTTTAGTGATTTTATGTAAGCACAATACGAATGACAGTATATAAGGAAAGTTTACAAACATTTGGATCAAAAACTTTCATACACATGCAGCTGCCTCTGAAATACCCGACAGACTCAACATTTTGATTTAAAAAAGAAGAGACATTTGAACAAGTACCGCGACAATATCTACACACTTTCAGGTGAACTGGTTAATATAACAATATCATGTTACATGACTCAGTCACTTTCCCTTTCGGCATTTTCCTTTTTTGCTGATGAGTCTTATCTCTCCAATTCCACACATCTTTGTAATCGACCTCGAGCTATATACACCGACGTCTTATGGTTTTTTACATTATTTGATATGCAGTTCGATCTATTTGCGCAAACGATAACGTCTCGCGTCTTCATACCCCATCTCAAATTAGACTCACTCTATTTTCCTCTTTCTGTCCTTCTTTTTCTTCTTCTTCTTCTTGAAAATCTTGACTAGTCGCGATAATCAGTTGTCGTATCAATGAGCTAAGTCAATTCGCAATGTTTACCATAAAAAGCCCTTGCGTAATGTAAACGATCGACTGTCCTCAAAAATCGAAGAGAAGTCTTGGTTATAGAATTTACAAGGAGCGATGATATTTGTTCACGGTTTTACAGGTACTTATATAAACGACTTTGTGCGAAATCGCTAATATCACTGGTTATATAACGGCCGAGTGATAACCTGATTAGATGAGCGAGGTATTTTTATTCATTTTCTCGCGACTACATAGACGCACAATCCTGACATCAACATCCAAGGTCACCATGGCAACGCGATCACAAAAAAGTTTTCCCGTAATCGAGATCTAATTTCAATTGATAAATTATGGCATCCGTATCAGATAATATCAACTCCTCAAAAATTCCATCCACACAAAATTAATGATAATATTTAATTTTCATTAAATTTCATAGTTTATCTTGTAGGCTGATTTCATTTGACTCGACGGTATCTGTCACAGAAATTAACAACACTAATAATTGCAGCAATCGACTTATGATTTGCTTGCAGAATTATTATACGACTGACTGTTTCGCATCCCCCTGGGCACTCCGTTCGCGTGAACCTTGATGTGCTTGGAGAGGTGATCAGACCTCGAGAAGCGCTTCTCACAGATCGTGCACTTGTAGGGCTTGATACCTGAATGCGATCTCTTGTGTCGCGCCAGCTCATCTGAGCGTGAGAACCTCCACTTGCAACCCTCCCAGGTGCACACGAAGGGCTTCTCACCCGTGTGCCGCCGCAGGTGCGCCTTCAGGTGCGAGCTCTTGGAATACATCTTGCCGCAGTTCGGGTAACTGCACTTGTGGATCTTGAGTTCGTCGGCGATCTTGTTGCCGTGCCCCCTCCCGCGACCTCCACCGCCGCCTCGCCCAGACTTGGTGGTCGTCGTCGTTGTGGTGGTGGTGGTGGTTGATGATGGGGAGGTGGAGGTAGAGGAGTTGGTGGTGTTTGCCGGTGAAGACGCGTTCGCTGCAGCGACGGTCTCTGGCGCTCCGCGTTTGCTCTCGTTGACGCTGGCCTTGCTGACGGGGATGTGGGTGACGAGAACCCCGGAAGGTGGAAGGACGCTTCTGTTGAAGATGCTGCTGCTCCGCGCGTCGTTCTTCTGGAGGATAGAGGTGTCTGTCGTAAGGAGAAACCGCGTGCTGGCCCCTGAGAGCATAGTTCTGTGATCAGCCAGGCTAATAGGGGATTTCCCCTGGGTCAGCTGACTAGAAGCGTAGTTGTGCATTGAGGTCGGATGTTGCAGAGCGGATGCGGTGCGTCCGGTGTAGGTTCCCAGCGTTTCAAGGTTGTGGTAGCTGGATGACTGGTCCAAACCCAGCGGGTCGTGCGATAAGGCGGAAAACACACTGAGGCATCCGCTCGGATGCTGGTGCTCTGTATCGGTGGGCAAGAGGTTACCATTGTCTAGGTCACTGAGAATGCTGCCGCATAGACCCGCTACCAGGTCGTCGGTGTTGGTGTTCTTGAGGACTTCATCCAGAATTGTCTCGCTGTGACCAAGCAGCGGATTTCCGACGCCTGAACCATCGCTGAAGTTAACAGCCAGGAATGCGTCATTGCTGATCATCGCGTCACCAAGGTGGTTAATGTTACCGGTGGCCTGGTGGATGGGGGGTCGGGGAGCCGCGGCGCGAGTCGACACAAACGAGAAGCTCGATGAATCGATCCCCACACCACCCACCATCGCGGACACGGGCGACCTCCCGATGGAGTCGACGATGCCCTGGGAGAAGAGGTAATCGAGAAACAAGTCGTCGTCGCTGGTGGAGCTGAGGGGACTCGAGTGCTCGCTCATGTCGATGTCCGACAAGGAACTCGTACTGATAGAATCCATTTCGTCGTCGCCAACCGTCGAGCTGACGGAGTTGAGTCGTTGTAACGTCCAGCTCTCTCGCTCGACACTGGACTGAGTGCGGTAGTAATCAAGCATCGTAGACACGGCACGGCGTGCTGGGTTCTCGCGACTCTCTCTCTCAATACACAGCTCCACTGTCACGCCTGACTGTATAAACACTCTCCGAAAAAAGTTTTTGATGAAGAGAGAGAAAAAAGCCACCCACACAATGCAGCGTGTTTGGTTTACAGCTGGCCTAGTATTTAGTCGCTAGACGGACTGATCGGTGGCAATGTTTTACCTCTTCAGCGGAGCAAGATGATCCAGCACGGGTAATTGGTCGCTGAGTGAATTCTGCAATTCTGTGTGAGAAAAAAAAAGAAAAGAAAACGGAGAGTTGGCATAATTTGTATACAATACAATTCAGGCGGTAATAATATATACGAGGCGCTGATATCTATACTATTGGATCCCTGAAAGGGAATCTAATATATCTCGTCTGTATTGATTCCAAATCGGTTGATTACAAATTGTCAATAGAAGGAGACCCTTACCTTCGCGCTGTGAAACGTAAAGTGTCCCCGCTCTTGTCCGTCTGCTACGGACGGTTGTTGGCACGGGGTTGGCACTGGCTCATTAAATATAGCTTCGAAAATAAACATAAATATGGATTATGGTTCTGTAGCTCCCCCAATATGATTTCATGTGATATACTTCCAATTGATGCCCGGTGTTTGCTTGTAGAGCGATGTGGCACATGTGAACACGAGTGCTGTGCACTGATGCGTTTATATACAAGTAGTGATTGCTGAAAACTTACCTGACTGACTGGTGAGATACGTAGTGGCTTAGTTTAGGGTCATCACGTGTGTTGCTACCAGGTATTAACCACAACTGACTGACCAGTGGCTAATAATATACCCCGGTATATATTAATGATAAAATCAGTACGCCTCTACACAGTCATACGATAGGGAACGATAAAAAACAGATAACGACGATCGAATCACAGCAAATGATTATCACCGCTATAAACATGCAGCGAACGATCGACTGACTGGTTAACAGTGGTTAGTGGTTTCTGCGCGTTCGTCAGAACGCAGAAATGTGTAGCCTAGTATTTCCCCTGAGGACTTGATTGGTACGAATGACGTAGCTAAAGGGACAAGGGAGCCCCCATCCACCCATGTTGCCCATTCCCCTCAAATATAGGAACACAAAATTAAAGAAATATGTTACATATGTTTAATATGTCTTTAATATTAAGGCTCGATATCTTTTGCCAACGATCCTTCCAACTTATTTAGGGAAAATTTATCTCATATGAAATGAAGAAAAAACGAAGAACAGTATAGCATTTATATTATTAATAACATTGTGATGTATGATTTGGCTTACACACCCCCTTTGTGTTATCTTGCCCCACCAATCTTTACCCCCTACTCCCCCCTCCCCGTTCTTGCTTAAATCTGGCTACGCCATTATGCATATACCAGGCAGGGGGAAGGAGCTGCAGCCCCCAACACCGAGAGTTTTGAAAACAGAAATATTCAGGCAAAAACCAGCTAATCTTTTGTGCAAGACAGACATTATGTTATGTGGGCATACGACCCTTGGAAAATGAATTATTCAATATCGGGCAAAATCAGCTCATTTTTGTGTAGGTCAGAAAGGACTTCATTCGGTCGTACAAGCTCAGGACTCACCTCCCTACCCCCCCCCCCCCCCCCCCATCTCTGAATGAAATAATACCCATATGCCCGACGACAAATCCTCTCACCGACCAGTTAGTATACCGGGCGGTGCGTATAGTCGTCATCGGAGGTCAACAAGTTGTGGCAGTCAGTCGGCTGTCGATTATATCACAAATCAATCGAGTCTGTCACTTTGGGGCTTTATTTCGTCATACCTCAAGTTCACAACCGGATCGCAGGGAAAAGTGAAATAGTATAGTATCAAAACAAAAACAAAAAGAAGAAATAAATGGTGACACGACATTTGTTCTAGGTCTAGTGACTATTTGCTTCGATGATTTTGCCACATTATCGTTTTAGTGAAAGTTATGATTATGGTAAGAGTTAGGGTTATTAAAGGACATGTGACTGTTCGGTTTAGATTTAGAGTGAGGGATTTTGATATTTTAATAAGGTAACATGTATTTTCCTTTTTTTATAATTACGGAGCAATTGTTGATGGAGTTGTACCATTTTTAAAACCCACAAATCGTACTTACAACTCTAGTGGTTCTCTCATACCTTGTTTTATTCATATTACCATTAGAAGCATGGAACAATTTTATGTTTTTCGAATTTCTCTTTCGTTGAAAAGATATTTACGATTGATGGGTTCGGATGTTTAATTATCAACTGGAAAGTTATAACTGTGTACAAAGTCAGTGCAATGAGTTAACAAAATCAATCACTTTGCATTTTCGCTCATTACTCAGCCATATACCATCCATTTAACGTGAAATGTTCATACATTACTTAGTACACAAATCTTATCACAAAAAAAAACACATTTTTATCAACCATTGATCAATTTTTTAGACATGTCAACAAAGTAACTAGATCCCTTTAATGTGATTGTTTGGTTTAGGTTTAGGGTAAGAGTTAGTGTTAGGGTTTGGGATATTTGTGTATTATAAGGTAATATTTTTTATATTTCCTTTAATAATGACGGAGCAATTGTCGGTGGAGCTTTTGTCATGGCACATTAAACACACTAAACAGTTATCAAGTCCTTTTCTTCAATATACTACGCGTGATGGAATGTAGAAGAAAATCGATGTAAGCGCATAAATTTAAATCTTATTTACGTGAAACACCGACAAAACTATTCCTCTGTGTGTTCTAGCGAAAGTGAGCATTTTCATGGAGAGTAAAAACAATTAAGACCCAAATCGTACGAGTGAATTATTATTTAATAAATCAAACATTTCGAGCAGCATGGCCGGTGCTTGTTCTCAAAGCTCATGAATCAGATGTGTTGATTTTTTCCCCTAATGTTACCCGCATTATTTACCCGGCAGGCATAATCTGCGAATAGTTAGCTTTGTCTCGGTCGGGTGACAACAGCGTAAATGATTTGAATTATATATATATTTTTTTCTATTTTTAAAGCATTATTTGCCCAGCATAATCTGTGACTACATGACTAGTTAGCTTTATCCCGGTCGGGTGACGACGGTGTAAATGATTCGGATGATATACCAGTGCGCAGGAGTGAAAAACGAACTATACATAACACCATAACTACATACTACTAATACTCAGCGGACGCATGCGCGATTGAGTTCACAATGCAACACCATCATTATAAATACTTACTTTGGGCTCATGATGGGCATTTTCTTTTCTTTCTTTTTGTTCTTCTTCCAAACAGTACCACAATGGAAACACTGTGAAACCCAGTGGTATCTCCGCTAGCCCCCCAATCCCTGCTGTCTGGTTCAAACCTGGCTATACGGCACAGGATAAAATACATAATATTTTTTTTCTCAAAGAAGAGCGTGACTGCGTGGTTCCCTCCAACTCCATTCATCCAGTAAAGCCTCATATTGTTGTCAATGCTCAGCCATTATGTGGAAATAGTTCGTTTCCATTCACATAATCGCAGATTCACAGTTGAGTGATATAATAGTATTTGGAAAGATACAGGAACAAAATCATTGCGGTTAGAAAATTAAATAAAAGAGATGAACAATTTGCGGTTACGGATTGAGGGAAATCATGATGAATGGCGAATAAATGTATTATTGGGTTTTAATCGTGATAAATATTAGAATTTTGTAATCATAGAATTGACCCACTTGTATGAAAAATTTGTAACAAGATAGTTTAATGGACAGTCATTTTACACAGGAGCATGTTTTTTTAACACTGATATTATCATGCATGATCACGCATGCTATCTCAATATACTAAACAAATTACGTAACTTTAATTGAGATCAAAGACAAACACATTTGTGTTGTACCTAGCTAATGCAGAAATCCTTGACTAGAAACTAAAACACACACTTGCCTTATGATTTTGGTATTTTGTTGCTATAAGAAATTGCTCGAGAAAACAGCAATGAGTGTTCATATAATCTTGGATTTAAGTGATATACAGTAGATAGTTTAAAGGCAGTTCAGACACGGTCAAAGTCAATTCATACAAACACATCAAGGGCATCTAGGGATGATAGTGTGGCGCCTATCTCTCTCTCAATCATTTCAGTGAAAGCTACAGAAAGATGTGAGTGGGCTTTCCGAATGAAGGGGGGGGAGGGGGGGGGGGAGGGGGGGGGGAGGGGCTGCCCTGCGCGATTGGACACCAGCTATGGTGTAGAGACATCTGGGCTTGGGGTATTCACCCCCCCAAAAAAACAAAACAAAACAAAACAAAACAAAAACAAACAAAAACAAAACAACAACAACAACAACAAACAAAAACGAAAAATAATCAATATTATAAATTAATAAGTTGGCAACTAATAAACAAATAAATACATATAAAATGAATAATTAAACAAAATGAATAACATTCACATGAGGTATATAAGCATTCATTATTGATACGCTTTATTGTGAAATGACAAATTGATCTTAATTTCTCAAGTGTTTTAATCCTCTCTTTTATTTTTGCGCATTATACGACACTTGCTAAAGCACTGATAATGATCGAACCAATTTGCAATTATGCAGTTCATATGTAAATCAACATCCCATTACGACTCGATTCACTGACAAATTATAGTTTGAAGTTCCTTTCTTTATCTAATTTCAATACCAGATCCATAATCAAAATAAAAGTATTAGTCGAGTTAATTGAAAAAGGAAACGGAATTACTAAGTTGCATAAACGGTTTATCGGTTTCGTGCTGTATGTCATTAAAAATTAAGTAAAATCATAAACTGGTGATGCGCCTCAAATGAATATTTTATGAATAAAAGCATAATTTCGGAATATAAATTCAAAAATCATTGTGGCCCAGGCGCGCTGAAGATTAGAATCAACGCGTCCGTGCATTCATAATGAGGGGAAAACACAAGGTGCAAAATGTCAGGGTAATTTAAATCACAAATTTATACAACGAATTTTGGAGGCATTTTAAGATGATTATCTTTTTTTCTAAAGCACCAATCTCTAGGTCATGGTACCATTGTGATAAGGTCTGTTCAGTTAGGCGCAACGAATTGATAATGAAGCTCTTTGCAAAAAAAAAAAAAAAAAATTGTAAGGCGCTACTGAATAATTATTATCCATTTGATAACGTTCGAATACAATATCAGGGATTGATCTACTTATAGTTTATCAAATACCAATTATAACAAAAAATCGATAAACATAGTTTAAATTCGTCAAAAAACTCTACATTTATACGATATCGCCATTATCGATAAGTTTTCAGGAAAGTTTAAACAATCTATCGACATAAACTTCAAGTTTTGGTAGCCTACAAACATACAAAAGTCAATATCCTTGCTTTGTGTTATACAATTTTAGAAATATGCACTACTGTAATGAAATAGTGAACATGTATTCAAGTACAAGCTGTCAATTATTGTTTTACAAAACCAATTTGTAATTCAATTCGGAATATAATCTATATACGCAGGTGAACAAATTTCCTGTATCACGAAAGAGATCACTGTTAAAACGTATAGTACCGTATGCCTTTGACATGGTGAACATAATGCCAACAGTTCACCTTTTCAACTTGTGCAAATTGCAAAACGTTTACGGGCGATGTCCCTTTAACAAGAAATAGTTTAAAGGGATCTAGAACCTTTGTTAACAAGTGCACAAATTGATGCGTGGTTAATAAAATGTGTATTGGTGTGATCTGACATTAATGTGTGAAAAAGTCACGTTAATTGGATGTTATTTGGCCGAGAAATGAGCAAAAATGCAAAGTGATATTCACTAACTCATTTCACTTACTTTGCACAGGGCTTAAACGATACCGTATATAATTTAACATCTGAACACTTCAATCGTAAATATATTTTGAACAAAATGGAAATTTGAAAGACTGAAACTTCTCCCATGCTTTTATTGTTAATATGAATACAACAAGGTATGAGAGAACCGCTAGATTTCCAAGTAAGTTTTTAGGATTTGGACAATGTTACTAAGTCCCTTTAAGATAACAACTTGTTCAATCAGGAGCAAAATACTAAAAACAAATATAATCCGCTTGAAGTTCGAGAGAACAATTGAAATTCGATGCGCCTCTGAAAACAAATAGTCAAAACAATAAGCGAAAGTCATCTTCGGTCACGCGTAAACATGTATATTTGCGTTGTGTTTGTAAAACCCGAGCACTCGTTGCCAAATTTTCGAAATTATAACCTTGGTTGGTTGATTGGTTAGTTGAATTTCAATTTTCGTTTTAAAAGGAAAACATTTAAATACAATTATAATACAATTTTAGCAAATGGCTTGATGGGTCATAATCAAGAGTGCCAACCTTGCATCAATGGTTGTCTTCCGTGGGTTCCAGAAGGTTGATTGGTCGGTTGCTTTTCATTTTCCGTTCAAAAAGAAAAGGAAAATACAATTAAATTGTACCAATCATCTGGATAGCTCATACTCAAGAATGACAATGTTGCATCCCAGGTCTCCCGGGTTGTTCAATCACATGCTTGCAATATTTCTTTTTAGCCAGGTGAACTTTCCGTAACGGCGGAATTAATATAAAATTGCTGATTTCGTACTCCCTGATAAACTAAACAAAAAACTCCAGGGGGTGTTTCACAAGGATCCCAAGTTGAACTTAACTTTAAGTTGGACCTACAAATTATGGAAAGCTGTTAGTTTCTTTGTAAATTATTTTGAAAGAGATTTTTGTAAAAGGCATACATTTAGATAGAAATCATTAATATTTTGTATTATCAAGGAGCCTCCAAGTTTTTAATGTAATTTTTTGTTGGAAGTCTAAAATATTTGCATTTTCTTGCTTTTGTATGTTTTATTCCAAGGGTACCAACGGCTTTCCATAATTGTTAGATCCAACTTAGTGTTAAGTTCATCTTGATATATTTGTGAAACACCCCCCTGGGCCCATATTAAAACCATACTTGCTTGGGTCCATTCTAAGGCTATTTGATATTTCTTAGCCACTATGGTTTTATGCATACTATAATCATTATTACCTACTAATTTAACACTAGTTGGCAACTAGGTTCTCTTTTGCACATTTAGTTACATCATCTAAAATAGACTTAACATTGAACTACTATAATATTTTAAAGTGAAAATCCATGACTTTCCAATAAGGCTGAGTCGGTTCAGTCGATCAAATCGGTTCCCGACCGTTACAATCGGGTCCCGGTTTCGATTTTTGGGAAACGGGTTCCGAAAAAAAAAGAAGAGTATATTCTGAATATTCATGACTCATGTACAAACTGTGTACAAACTTAGTACATGACCTAACTTTTTACTAGTCATTTTTTGAAGAAAATTATACACATTACTCAATTATTTTGCTTCAAGTAGTAAACACAAATGGCCAGTTTGATTCCCACGACACTACAGGGTATTAAAAAAAAAAAAAAAAAAATGTTAATTAAAAAATCGTTTTTTTAAATAATTTTTTTATCGGAATATCGGGTTCCGATCGGAACCAGTTTATCGAAACCCGGTTTCTAAAATATCTGACATGACTCAGCCTTACTTTCCGAGCTGGAATTCCATGATTTTTACATGACTTCTCACCATGGTAAACAAGATTCTTTAACCTTTTTTCAGTGCATTTTGTAACAAATTGGTTGTACTCCAGTACGGAAGAAATACAGATAAAATGAAAGTCCATGACTTTCCATGACCAAAACAACATAATACATTTCCCCTGACTTTCCAGGTTTTCCAGGCCCTGTGTGAACCCCTACATCAAACCACATATTGTATGATTATGATCATGAATCACAAATCTTGTTTTATAATCTATCATATCTCGTTCAATTAAAACCAACCAAATCTTGTAAATCACTACAGTAAAAAAAACAACATGCAATCAATATTATTTGATCATCATAATCAATGACAAACGAAAACTCAACAGAAATTGATTTATTTTTGCAGATATTGCAATATATTTATTATTATTATACTATTTACACATATATAAATGTTATAATATTTGACAATATATACATAATGTTCACAATTGCCCACTGGCTAAGCAAACACATCTCAGTTAAAACAATATATTTTGCAACACAAACAAACAAATCACAACACATCATGACTTATGTCTTATTGATATAACTTTAACTGCACTTACTTCCTAATATACACAAAATATTGTGAACTTTATTTATAAAATGTATGGCTTTGGATTTCAATTCACTGAATAACACACAGACCTATATTTGAAAGAGAATGATACATATGAATAAGTTATTGATAAGTTATATTAAAATAAACAATTTCACAAGGTTTATCTAAGATAGGCACGGTGCATTGGTGAGGACAGTCATTTAGAATTTGACAGTAAGGAATATAGTGCAATACCTGAAGGAGAAGCGCCATACACATTTCTTTTTGTATATACTATATACATCTTAAGTAAAAAAAAAAAAAACATGTGTACTGTAGCCATAGAATAACTATCAAAGACAATTTGCTATTGCTTGGTCTATCATAATACCAGCCTTTAAATGGGCACTTAAGAAAGATGATGATGATGATGATGATGATGATGATGATGATGATGATGATGATGATGATGATGATGATGATGATGATGATGATGATGATGATGATGATGATGATGATGATGATGATGATGATGATGATGATGATGATGATGATGATGATGATGATGATGATGATGATGATGATGATGATGATGATGATGATGATGATGATGATGATGATGATGATGATGATGATGATGATGATGATGATGATGATGATTGTTGTTAAAGTTGGAAATGTGCAGATCTTTCCACACAAATCTATAGATCTAAATCTTGTGCGCAAAGCAATTTTAACATTGCTCGTTTAAAATGCTTGCAATTCGATAACTACGAGCTCAATTATTACAAATATGGTATCAAATGAAAGAGTAATAAATTATCTTTGCGATGATATATGGCAATAAACATAACTATGTTCACTACATAAGATATTGCTGGTGGAAGTTGGGTTCCGCTTTTTTGTAAACACTCTGTTCATGCAGGTATATAATAGTATGAGTTTAATAGCAATGTCTGAATCAGGGTATGAACCGGTATTTTGGTTTGCATGACCTAAATATCAAACAAATGAGCTATTGACAGGCAACCATTGAGGCAAAGTAATTATTTGTAATCGTGTTTCACAACACACATCCAGTATTTGCATCTCATAAGTCTGAAAAACACTGCTTTTTGAAAGGAGATCACTGAAGCTTGAACACACTGGCATGCAGCAGATAATGGTAGAACCATAAATCAAGTTCATTAAAAGCATGATATATTGCTTCTCTCTAAAAATTGAACATGGCAAAACATCTATACATGAATTATGCATTTTCCATGAAATGACAGTAACTTTTGCATGTCATTATGAATTTCCCATCAACCAATTCAATATTTGAGAAGTTATGTATAAATTGTTTGTGAATTTGGGGATGAACTTTTAGTATGTAAAGTAAACAAAAAAGGATGTGGCATTTTGACCTGTAATGTAATAAATAATATTAATAGCCTACACTACCGGCTACAATGACAATATAAGACGATATGAGTTAGTGAATCTGAGGTAGACCATTTATAAGTCAAGCATCCACACTTACTTTTTCTGCACCGGCCCGTTGGGGGAAGTATAATCATACATTTGTACATTTTACTTGCCCCAATACAAAATTATCTTGCCCTCTTTCTTCTTGATGAGATTTACTTCTTTTCTTTTTTTGTTGTTGTGTGATTGGGCAAGCAAACTTGTCAATTAGTGAAATTTGTACTTGCCCCTGGCAAGCGGGCAAGTGCTAGTGTCGAGCCCTGCATTGGTACATGGTATCTACTACAAAGGAACATCCTGTACTGGACGGAAAAAATAACATAAACAAACCATTTTCATAGAGTACTAATATCTTACAACAATTTTTTAAAGACACATACATGTACATACTCTCTTAAGTATGCCATCCTTTTAACATGAGGTGAAATTCAAACTTAACCAATCTTCTTATTTCATACTACAACAAAACTAGAAAAATTAACATCCAATCGCTTTCTTTCTCATTTACCCAATCAACATGGTCACTCAAAAATTGGATTCAAATGAAAACTGAATGGGTAAGAAAACCATTCTTCCATTGAATACCCAATAGTTTTGTACATAACTTACAATATTGCTCTACCGCAGCATTTATAGTTCTTGGTAATGGTTTTGAACAACTATCTGCCATTTGCGAATGACACAATAAAATCATTGATCACAAAGAGTTATAAATGTCAGTCAGTGTCATGTAACATATTATTATAAATAACATTCATAAATTTGTGTTTCCAAAAATGGATGGATTGATGCACTGGGGTCAAATATGTAGAACGCTTGCACATAGCCTAGGTCCATTTGCACAAAAGCATCGGTGGAGTATAAATACTTGATTTTGATTGGTCAAGAGAGAAGTTCCTCCTTTTGAGCCCGATGCGTTGATGGCTGTGAAGTGTGCAGTGAATCAAATCGCTTTGTAACAGGAACAAAATCATACAGTCAACTTACTTGCTTTCTAATGATCACCTGTCTACAAAGAACACCTGTTTATGAAAACTGTTATTCAGATTTTATAACACATATAATTTAAAAGAATATTAACCTGTTAAACGACCACCTGTTCATAAAGACCACTTTTTTACTTCTCTATTTAAGTTTACATGAAAATGAACCTGTCTATAAAGAAATCAGCTGCTAACGGTAACCACTTTCTGTGTATCACTTGAGACTGTGGGTGGTACTTACAAACAGGATATACTGTATTCTTCTCTTTAAACCCCTTGCCTATGGGAACTTAGTGGGTTATGTGTAAAGTCTATGGGGATTTCAGAATCTCTAAGGGAATGGGTTTGAAACTTTAATACATGTAACCCAATTCCTTTTGTAATAATAGCTTGATACCAAGAACATTAAAGGAAGGCAGACGTCATAAATGTTTTAATGGGGGTCGATCGCTTTACACATTTTGTGCTACAAATACCTTTCTATGTATGTAAGATCCTGCTCTTTCAATCTTTCAATCAACATCAACTCTATAGATCCGGATATAAACCACATTATTAAACCGTCTATAGAATAACTCTTTCTTGGGAAACATTTTAAGCATGAACATGTCATATTTGGGTCTTTAGTTCTGACATTTTTTTGATGCTATATGACAACATACACTAATTTCTTTTATAGCCTCATTAAAAAAACAAAATCACCTACCAATTCTGCTTTATTAACCAATTGCTTACAGAACCTGGTGGGTTCTGTATTAACTCTAGTATGGGATTTGCCAAATCTAGTAGGGAACTGGTTAACTTTTTTCAAAATATTCTACAAGAAAGATCAGGTGGTGCATCATAGAAAACTAGGACTTGGGTAGAGTGCAGTCCTATAATTTGTCTTGACAAGAACAAAATGTTAATCTAAATGGACACAAAAATGAAAGTATAAACAAGAATTCAGGAGACTTGGCTTCTATTATATTAATACGGTAAGCTTCAACCCCCCAAATGCCTCCCACTCGAGATATCCTCACCCCGAGAATTCGGCGACTCCCCGACCGTCGGGATCGAAGGATATACGTTTTACGGAGGACAATAAGGTATTCCCGAGTCGCTCCCGCCCCGTGGTCGTCCTCCAGATCGAAGAAAAGGGAAAGTCAGCAATGCGGCATTGCCTATTTAAGGCGCCGAGCATTGACTAACAATTTATCGCCGTAAAATTATTTGTAAGAATATAAATTGGAGTAGATAAAACAAATAATATATTGAGAAACCATTTTAGATATAACACGTTGCGAAACTACCCAGGTTTTGATAAATATCAATATTTATATTACGCGGGTGGTATGGTTATGATCGCTATTGCCGATTGGCATTGTGTTTGTAAGTGCATCGACGACAAAATGCGACAACTTCAATTTAGCTGCGCTCATAACACTCTGGCAGAAGGCTGTGCATTGTATTAAGCCAACGGAGTCTTCTTAATCACTCCCGCCGTAACGGAGTTTGTTTGCATAGCTCACTGACCATCGACAATGGTCACTCTTTTGCTCATTCGCTCCGTACACGATTATACATTCTCGCCATCTTGCGGTAAGATTATTGTAATATGCATGCCAGCCGTGAATCAGTGGAAGCTACTACATTTGTACTATACCAGAGAAGACGTCTGGGGGCCGGGGTGTGGGGGGGGGGGGGGGGGGTAGAATGGATGTGGGAGGTATCTGATCATTTATTATGCAATACATATACTATATATACTTATAGACA
This sequence comes from Echinarachnius parma, assembly GCA_037951105.1. Classification (NCBI taxonomy): domain Eukaryota; kingdom Metazoa; phylum Echinodermata; class Echinoidea; order Clypeasteroida; family Echinarachniidae; genus Echinarachnius; species Echinarachnius parma. Next base: position 40,610 of record JBAMJV010007118.1, read on the forward strand.
GCTACTATTCCCTTCAAAGAAAAATCAGCATCGGGTTTCACAAGAATATGACAAAATATATACGCCGAAGAACTTAGTTTGGATATGAAAAGCTTAGGGGACACGGGGTTATGTTTCATGCAGGCAATTGTGGTCGAGGGAGGGGGGGGGGGGGGGGGGGTGGGGGGGGGGGGGGGTGGAGCGGCGAAGCTACTTTATTAGCAAGTACACGAGCATAACTGTATCTAATTTAATACATTGACCGGATGTATCGTTGGACGGGGCGGGATTGAGTCGCCCGTGTTTATTTTGTCCTATTTAAAGGGATAGTTGACTATTGGTTAAACTTAACTTTAGTAATCAAAACCTGCACCGTTATGGTACAAAATAATAGTTAAAATTTCACCATGCTCGAAAAGTATACACAATTACAAACGACTAAGTAAATCCTCTGTTATCATTCATAAAGAGTCATTGAAACTCAAGAGGGCGCTTCTAAAAGAATGGTTGGTTTGGGCCATTTTCATACAAAATTGTGCATTTAAAGTTTTGTTAAAATAATGATTGAATAGAGATTATCATCAACAACTTTCCCCCGGTGTAGAATTTTTGAATAAAAATATGTTTATGGTGTAGATATTTCATCCGTTTCTGAACCGATTTTGATCAAATAAAGGTTATTCTGTCATTAAAATTGTTTGTTCTTTCAAATTTGACAGTTAGTTCTTCCGTGTCTTACAAACAAATATCAAGGGCACTTCGGGAAATACCAATACTCATACTTTGGGAATAATACATTTTTAAAGTATCGCTATATCATCATCGCCTTTCTCTCACAAAAAACCCGCGGATTTCCGCGGGTACAGCTAGTTAGTTTATGAAGAACAGAGCACAAACTTACATACATACATACATACACACATACATAATAAAATATGATTATGGCAGCCATTAAAGAGCTCTGATGGAGGCAAATTCAGAATGAGACTTTAAGCCTCTGTAGCTACATGCAGCTAAGCCCTAGTTGAACTTGAACATGATAATTGATTACTAAAACAAAATGTCTTCAAGTGAAAATGAAAATACTCTTCATGTTGAACAATGTATAAACAGAATTTCTCACACAAATTTTAACAGCATGTAATGTATGTGTAACCAACGCATGGACGGAATGGAATACTAGTACATAATAACATTATGGAATGAAACAACACTTTAATATAAAGCTGTGACTACGTGTATACAGGTACAAATGTACTTGGTACATATCATCTTTTAAGATTTATGTTTACAAAAATGAATTCACATTAATAACAAAATTAAATGATTTAAGTATCTTATATTCATTTTGACTATCTTCAACACGTTTACATTTTTGTGATTTATGATTATGTTTTGCATCCGCAGATTAAACACACATTTCCTGTCATTCACCATCTTTTTCAGCTATGCTGTATTGTAACTTTCTTTATTATATCATGTGATGTAACAATTTATTCCCACAATCTCTTTCCATATCTATTTAGGAACAATGTATTCATGGAAATATCTTTAACATTCTATGGAAAGTATAAATTAAAGGGGACCACCAGGCAAAGAACAACACATAATTATATGTTTTGGTGATATTAAATAGATACCCAACATTTTGTAAAGGGTTGTGTAATTCATAAACAAAGCTATTAATTACCACCACTTACGGAACCATTATTATTTCCTGGTTCCGTACGGGCCAAACATTTGCGAGTGCGCCAATGCTAATCACGCGTACGTTTAAAGACAATAGAATCCCGGACGATTTGTTCGCTCTGGACAAAGTAGTCTTCGTACATGCAGACCCATGAACACATGCTTTAGAATGGTGATGCGTTTTACAATTATATTTTGTTCTCGTCTGGAAACATATTTTTGT
>JBAMJV010007118.1:47500-82240 GCA_037951105.1 Echinarachnius parma
CTGACTGGATGACATGGCCAGGTAAGCAACAAGGCATTAATCAATGCTAGAAATGAACCTTTTTGCCTTGTGGCCCAGTCGGGCAAGTAAAAACAAGATTGTTCAACTTTGAGTGGCCCTAATCCTAAATCTGGTGGCCCCAAACAAAGAAAAACATCCCAAATTCTGTTTAATTTGCTCGCCAAAACGGGCCAGTATAATTTAGGATCAATGAAATTTGGTGGCCCGAAGCTAATTTTTAGTGGCCCCGGGCCAGCGGGCCTATGCTAATTTTGAGCACTGCATAAGTTGTCAACTACATGTAGCTACAAAAGATTATAACCCTTCAGAGACAAGTACACAACAATAGGTCTTTTTTAGTTTCCAACTAGGGTTAAATTGGTAACAAACAAAGACTAATTCAGATGGCTTTGGTTGGTGACTAATAATAGAAGCCAAATGTTGCTTACTTAGGCAAATCATCAATAATTTAGACATAGCATAATAAGCTAAGCTAGTGAGATCTCATGACTTTACAGGGAAGTTTGATGCATAAGTGTCAAAATTAAGCTTCAACATAGATAACAAGAAATAATCCTAGCCCAGTGCACAGTAGATAATATCACCAGGTTTGTAGCGAGGTTTAAAGGGATCTTGTAATTTTGTAGACACGTGCAAAAAGTGATGAATGGTTGATAAAATGTTATGTTTGAGATCTGATATGTCCACTGAGTATGTGTCGAAATTTCATGTCAGATGGATGTTATATGTTATATGTTTGATGAATTAGTGTAAACATTAAGCTTCAACATAGATAACAAGAAATAATATCAAATATTTCTAGCACATTTCACAGTAGATCATATCACCAGGTTTGTAGTGAGGTTGAAAGGGATCTAATAAATGTGTATGTTTGTGATGTGATAAGTCCACTGAGTAATGTGCTGCTCTCTACTCAGGAGTATAAATGGGGACCCAGTAGGAGGTGAAAGCCTTTATGTGAAGGATTTTCTTCATGCCCATGAGCCGCTTAGAAGGAATGCTCCCCAGGGAGTGGAGATGGTGCACACAATGTGTGCTGGTTTGCATTGCATCCTATAACCGGGGTAAAAATAGTGTAAAGCTCTTAGAGATGATATTGTATCATATAAGCCGCTATATAAATTGAACATATTATTATTAAATTTCAAACTAAAACTACATTAAAATAACGTATGAATGACTAGCTTGTATTTTGTTTCATATTAGCTTTTATTAACTAAATACTAACTATTCAGTAGAATTATGCTGATTTTAGAGCAAAATATTTGTCTGGTTGCCACCACATGAAGGTCAGGACATCTAAAATGGGTTGAATTATGAATTTATGCGCCTAATTCTTTTTTCTTTTTGTGTGTGCATATTCTTGCTAAAGAAGAATTTAAAACATCATATTACTGTATTATTAATCTAATTTCGTAAATGTACCTCTCTTCTATTGCCTTTCTCTTTTTCCCTTCTAATTTCTTTCTCCTTTTCTCTCATTTTGCCTTTCTCCCTTTCCCCATCTAGCTCTCCATTTGCCTTTTCTTAATTTTCATGTTTATAAATGGTGTTTGACAAAGTATTAATGCTTTTAAATGTTGATATTCACATGTTTGTATATTAAACCAAGACAAATTTCCATTGAGTTGGACCAACACAATATTGAAATTGAAAATAATTGGTCACAACTGTAAATTGTATTTGTTAATGTATGATTTCATTTTCGCATTCATTACACAAATAATACAAATGGTTCGTTTTTAGCATTATAAGGGGAAGTTTACAAGGTTTTCAGTATAGTTCACACAGTAATAAGGTCAATGTTTCCACAAAGTTTTCACAAAGTGCACTTGAGTGACCTCCTTTCCACCGCATCCTCTCGGTTCTGACGGACTTATCCATGGGGAAAACTTAGACACATGACTTGTAAGGAGGAAGACCTGGTAATGATTTACAAGATAAATGTCACGGAGAACAGAAGCTGATTAGTTTACCAGGCATATAGTAAACTGTTTCTACAAAAGTGCTTCTCAGATCAGGTTCATTTTGTTTGTAGGTCACACTTTATTTATGAGAATTGTGTAGAATTCATAAAAAGTGATTAAGGACTGGATGTTCACTACATTTGTAGGTCACATTTCCTTAAAGAGGTCTAGTAACATTGTCAAAATCAACACAATTAACTCACATTTCGCTCATTACTTGGTCATATGACACTCCTTTACCATGGAATTTTCACACATCACTCAGTGGACATATCAGATCACAGAAATCTGCATTTTATCAGCTCTTTGTCAGTTTTTGCACATGTCAGCCAAGTTACTAGATCCCTTTAATTTGAACCATTGCCTACAGGAACCTGCATGGTGGTCCCTGTATCTAGAAGCAAATCTAGTAGGGAACAGGTTAAGAGAATTCTGTAGAATTCATTGAGGTAGTATATATGTTTTGTATATTATATGAATGATTTCATGTTGGTAATGTACACAGAGCAAATTCCCATTTAAAAACAAAAAGTCAATAAATCTTAAAATCTAAGAATCTGGCAACATTGTTACCACTTGCCTAAACTAAATGATGTACTGTGGGATTGGTAACATTTATATCACTGTGATTTGCAGTCCATAGACTTCAATCTAATTCAGTTCAGTTTATTTTGGCAAAGAAAACACAAAACATGAAGAAATCAATCAATGTAAAAATATAAATTTTAGCCAAGACCTCTGAGAAGCAGTATATTTATGCTTGTCTTAATAAGGTCCCAATATGGTAAATTACAAACAATTAGATGCTAAAGAAGACATCGTACAGGATCCCCCTTCAGAGCCAACATGTTTTGACCTCCCTAGGAAACAATGAGTGATCCCGAACAGGATCTGTACACTTCATGCAATCTAGGATATTACACCATTTACATTAATGGAAAATCAAAGACAACATTGCTTGTGACTACGGAACCTATCCAGAGTGACCAGACTGTAAAACACATTGATTTGACCTCCCTAGGAAACGATGGGTGACCCCGAACAGAGTCTGTACACTACATGCAAGGATGTTGTATACTTACATCAATGGAAAAACAGCCTCGCTTGTGACTGGGGGACCCTCACAAGGCTTTAAAACACATTGTTTTACCTCCCTAATAAATTGACAATTAAAATACAGCCCTGATTGTCACTACGGGGACCTAGACCAGACTGTAAAGCACATTGCTTTGAACTCCCAAATAAACAATGTGCGACCCCGAAACAGGATCCGTCCACCACATGTGAGGACATTGCACAACACCCCACCACCTTCATCAATGGAAAATGAAAGAAAAAAAAACAGCCTTGCTTGTGACTGCGGGACCAACACATGACTTTGAAACACGTTGTTTTGACCTCCCTAATAATAAATGATAATGTCATACAATATTAAGCAAAGATTTTCTTCTTACCTGATCCCTGCTCATTGACTGGAGAGAGTTGTGCCTGCTCGTTCTGTATCTTCTCACTGGGCAGGATGACAGGCGGGCTGAACAGATTCGACCAGTCCCTGCAAAGACACGCAATAAAGGTCAAAGGTTAAACTGAGACAATGGTCAAAGGTTACTTGAAATGAGCAACTACATGTTATCGGAACAAATTACGTTTAGGTAGAACAGAACAGATTTGACCAGTCCTGGTAAAGGAATTCAACAACGGAAAGGGTTAGTGGACTCAACCTTAGGTAATTGGAATAAGGTAATTGGAATAAATCAAGTTTTAGTACAAATGAACAGCTTCTACTAGTCCCTGCAAAGCAATGCATAAAAGGTCAAAGTTAGCTAATCTATCGTGCACTACAGTACAACTTAAGTCAAAGGTCACTAGAATTGTAATTGAATTTTCAGTATAATTAAACAGATAACCTAAAAGACAGGTACCTGCAAATCTATGTAGCAGAGGGGGGAAAGAGACCCAAGCTGACAGCTCTGAAATTGTAATATCAGGGGTTTAAAAGTATCTTTTTGATAAATGAAAGAGCAATTTTGCACATCGAGACTTAATTGTAAGACTGCGCTTTATAAGAAAGGATTATTATTATTATCATTATTATTATTCAGTGTCAACTGCAAATCAACTTGACAGCTAAACATTGGTGCCTGGCACTGCACACTCCAGCTCATGCATCAGCTATTGTGAGTATATTGTTTAAAGGGGTAGTACAGTTTTGGTAAGGCTGAGCTTTAGTAACCAAAACCTGCACAATAACACTACAAACTAATAGTTATAACTCCACCATGCTCGAAAGGTATAGGAAATTACAAACGACTAAGTAAAAAGCCTGTTATCATTCAAAAAGAGCCATTAAAACACAAGAGGGCGCTCTCTAAAAAGGCATTGGTTTCAACCATTTTTCATAGAAAATTATGATTAAATAGACAGATCATCAACAACTATTTTAAAACCTCTTTTGAAAATTTTTGAAAAAGTGTAAGCATTTTAAAATTTTAAAACAAATCATCGAATATATCTCGGCCCCAGATTGATTATGATTGGATATATTTATTGATATTTGAGCCGTTTCTGAACCGATTTTGATCAAATAAAGTTTATTCTGCCATTAAAATTGTATGCTCTTTCAAGTTTTACACTCATTTTTTTCATTATCTCACAAAAAAATTATTTCGTGCAGCGCCCTCTATACCAAAACTGAACTACCCCTTTAACCCTGCAGTGTACAAATCATGTTGAAAGATGTGTGCATGCTTGAAAATTTCTAAAATAATTTAGCAAATATTTAAAAAGACATAGAAGTTAGAGAACCATTTCAAAATATCTGTCCAAATATTCAGAACACTTTAGGCTAAATGGTGGTGTATTGGCCTATGAACCTGACCTCACATTTATAAAATGGTTCTGTTCTTGATGTTGTCCTTGTTGTTGTTCTTCTTCTTCTTGTTTCATTTTGTGATCTACATAATCCTAAATCCTAAATTGTAGTCAACATACTATACTAACATATATCTACTTTTATTATCATGCCTATATAATTGTTGTATCTATTCACTTTTTGTTTTAAAGAGATACAAAAATCAAAATACCCCTACCCTTTCTTTAAAAAATTAAATGTCACAAAATCCAAAACATAGTATAAACAGAAAAAATGTCCTAGGCAAAAATACCACCCAAATACTTCTAAACTGAAGATGAATGTTATTCTAAACTGACAGCACTCAAAGGCTCGAGTCAAGTTCAGTTGTCAGTCGTTGACCTTTTGTCTTTCACCCTAGAGTCATTTGTCTTTCATCAAGTCTGTCCCTGATGACGAGCTAATGTCAATTCCGAAGAAAAAATGCAATTCATTGAAGTGGCAAAAAATGCTACAATGAAAGATAAGTTCACTTCTCTTTACATCATTGTCACTGTGTCAAATCATGGTGATAGAGTCAAACATCAGTTTTAAATGCCTTTGCTAGCTGAGTAGCCTGTGAAAATTTCCTAGTAGAGGAATAATAAAGTTTTTAAAATTGTGATATATTCTGAAGAAAAAATGTAATTTCTCAGAGTGGTAAAAACTGTTACAATGACAGATGTGTTCACTTTTCTTTGAAAGGTACTGGTTAATAATATCATTGTCAATGTGCAAAAACATTAGTTCAATGTCACACATCAGTTGTAATTGCCTTGCAGAATAGCCTGTGAACATTCCTAGTAAATGGATAATATATATTTTGATAAATTTTCCCACATGGTGAGGGATAAATGTCCTTGAAGTTGCTAAACTGTTACGATGACAGATAAGTTAAGACAGATAAGATAAGACAGATAAGATAAGACAGATAAGTTCAAGGTATTGGTCAACATCACAGTCATTGTGTAAAAGCATTAATTGATATGCAGAATCATACAGTATGTCAGTTCTTATTGCCTTTGCTTGCAGAATAGCCTGTGGAAATTTCCTAGTAAATGGATAAAAACGTTTCTAAAAATTCAAATAAATTTTCCCAAATTCTGAAGAAAAAATGTAATTCCTCAAAATTGCAAAACCGTTACACTGACAGATAAGTTCAACTTTCCGTCAAAGGTACTGGTTAACATCGCTGTCATTGTGTAAAGTTTAGAAAAATGTGAACATTTTCTAAAAATTCTGGGGAAAAATGCAATTCCTCTTTCACTTTTCTTTGAAATGTACTGTTTATTAACTTCATTGTCATTGTGCAAAATCATGAATTGGATGGTGAAGTAATACAGTTGCCTTTGCTGACAGACTAGCCGGTGAACATTTCCTAGTAAATGGATAATAAAGAAAACAAAAATCATGATAAATCCCCCCAATAAAATGGTGTATTGCAAGGCCGCTAGTACTGATACTTCACCTCCTAAATAACCTATTGTGCAATTTATACTCTGACAACCTCTAATTTCAAAGAAAATTTGCGGTTGTGTCCTAAACTTTCCTTTATTATATAATCCTATGTGTTTGTTCACACAGTAATCAAGATTTATGATGATGATGATGATTATGATGATGAAGTAGTGTTGAGGTTTAACTAGATCCTTTACGACAACATCATCAAAATCATCGCCATTGTCATCATCACCGTCATCATCTTCATTTTCAGTATTGTCGTTGTCATAATCATTATTATCATCATCGTCATTATCATTGTCATCATCATCATCATCATCGTCGTCATCATCGTCATCCTTGTCATCATTATCATCATCCTCATCACAATCCCCATCACTATCACCACCACTACCACCATCATCATCATCAGTATTATTACCTTGGGTTAGATTGCATGAGAGGGTTGCCTGAAGGTGCGTAGTTCATTTCTTCTTGATATCCCTTTCCTCTCCTCAAGTTGTCCTAGAAAAAAGAGAGAAAAGTTTGATTAAACCAACATTTTTTACAACACATAGTTTAGTTACATGTATTGGGAAATCACAATTTTAAAAACACACAAGAATCAATATGTCAGACATAGGTATTAAAGGAGTTATGCATTTCAACAGAGTTTTTTTAAACACTGTATTTTAGTACATATTTTAGACATAAGCTTAAATATTAATACATGCAAGAAAGCCTTAAGTAGGATTCATACTATCTTGCCAAGCATGGCGGTTTAGAAGATAGATCATCCATCTTAAGGCCAAGTTAGGTAAACCAAAGACTTTAAAACAGTAGCAATTCTAGAATGGAGTAGGAAAGTTAAACGCACAGAGCTCATAAAGAACTAGACCCTTTGGTGGCTTTCACTTTGTGATGCATAGGCTACAAAACAAAGATAGGTAATCCCACCGCACACTACACCATGTCGCTACTATTCAGTGGTCTAGCGACTGGTAGTGTGACGTCAAAGAGTCAGTCATGAGGATCTGACATGTTGAATCTTCACGACTGGTGGTAGCACTTGATTGTAGCACAAAGAGAAACGTGTGCATGCAACAATCGCAGAGATTAGTGGCGCAACTGTGTAGTATGCAGTGCTACGTCGCACGACTGGTTGTACGACTGGGCTACCTTCTTAGTTGTACAAATGGTTGGGTCATGTAGTGTGCGGTGGACTTAAGGTTACTATAATACTCAAATCAGGCGCAGTATCACTCACGAGAGGTTTCCAGGTGCTGATGGTGGTGTTGGTGTCATCACTGGAGCTGCTCTCATCGTCATCCCCGTAGTTATGGATCTCAAAGCTGCTGTTTGCTGCTCCCTCGTTGCGGTCCTCATAGAGCTCCTCCAGCTGCTGTCTACGCAGGCTGGCCAGCATGTTAGCCTCCAGAGATGAGGCCAGCGAACTGTTGTTGGATTGGTACTTACGCCAGTCATAGTCCTGTGGGTTAATTGGTAAAATCAAGTCAGAAATTAAAGAAATTGCATATTTAGGGTGCTTTTTGCCGCTCCCTCTTACACAGCTGTTTACGCAGACTGGCCATCATGTTTTAGAGACAAAGCCCCCAGAAAATTGGTGTTGGACTAATACTTACGCCAGTCATAGTCCTGTTGGAAAATTCATAACAATATGGTCAGAAAGACACTGCATATTACACGTGATTTTTGCTGCTCCATCATACACTGCTGTCTATGCAGGCTAGCATGCATGTTAGCCTTGTGAGAAAAGGCCAGCAAATTGTTGTTACACCAGTCATTGTCATGTAGGATAATTCATAACAATCAAGTCAGAAATGTATAAATGGCCCAAAAATTGGCTTTTACTCATAATTCATTTTTAGTATTTTCACATTGAAATTTATATTGTTCTAAAATGATAATTGATATTCAGTAATTGTTGTTGTTGTTGATATTTAAGGAAATGAATTCCCTATTCCTGATGGTCCTTTTTTGTTGTTGTTATTTAATAGAATTATAAATATTGAACATGATTATTGAATCTATTCTACTCATTAAATCTTACGTAATGTATTCTATTGTATCATGATTATGCCCTGCATTGACAGTATGCGTCATGTCCTTGGCTAGATAAAAGTATGTTCACTTTTACTCTTGTTCCTTTGTTGAATTTACAATAAAGTGATATCAAATCATACATGTACATATCAAATTAATAGCTTTTCGTCACTCCAAACTTCACTACTGACTTTGCAGGCACTGGTATTTATACTTGATGTACTCCATATATTGAAACGGGGACGGGGATTTGTATTTAGAGTAACTACATTTATGACATAAAGGCACAATTATTACAATCAATTTCAAGTTTATTCCTTATAAACCCTTAATATCCCGATAGAATCTTTATAAAATATACCAATGCTTTGTGGTGGACCAAAAACAAGTATCTGCCAGTTTGAGATATTTTCCTTTCTCAAATTAAATGCCTATATTGTTATTTGTAACTGTAGTACAATGAATTTACTTACATCTGAGATCCTTGGGTCTGTCTTGGGGATCTCCTTCAGATGCTTGGACCTGATACTCATACGTGACATGGATGTCCTGGGCGGGGCGCCGTGGTGAAGAGAAGCACCGCCCCCATCCTGAGACTCGGCCAGAGCGGCCAGCTTGCTCCTCCTTAGCGTTGGTGAAGAGCTCATCGCTGGTTGCCGCTGGGAGTGACTTATCCCATCAGTATCCACCGACCTCTTATTTCCACTTTCATTGTCCTTGAGGGCGCCATTCGAGAATGATACCGAATGCCCGGTCGTGGGTTGCGGCGCGGTTCTCCTGGGGCTATCTTCGAGGTCCGAGTCGTCGTGAAGTCGAGCGTTGCGTAGGTACTCCGTCTCGGGGCTGAGGAGTTCCCGTGGCGACTCCTCCTCCTCCTCCTCCTTGCTTGTGTCAAGTGCTTTCATTTCATCGTCCTCCTCCTCCTCTTGCATTGTAGTGATGGGAGTTGAACTGTCAATGATGGCTTGCATCTTCATCTGTGTAAAAATAATATTGATATCATTTATTTTCTAGATTTGTATTCACTTTCTTATTGAGAGAACCTGCATTAAACTTTAAAACACTTGTTCAAAATGATGTAGAAATATCACACTCTAAAATCTTCTCCTGCTGCGTAGCGTCAATGGGAGTTGAACTGTATCTTCATCTGGGTAAACAAACAAACAATTTTGTTTTAATTCAAATTCAATAGTTATACAGTTTGGCCTCAATTCAACATAAGTTTCCAATGACATCCATCAATAAGAAAAATGAGGTGTAAGCAAAATTGTAATGATTATTTTAAAGAATATCTTGATATACGGTATTCTTCATCTCTATTGCAATATGAGATGACAATTAGTTCACAAAGAAAAGCAATAAATAAATCATGTGAATAATAATAATACCAGCAGCTTCACAAGATCAAGTGTCTGGCACTACCAGAAAACCTGACAGGAATAAATTGTATTGTTTCCTTTGCATCAAAATGGTTTCAATTTAACCCCTTGCCTACAGGAACCTGGTGGGCTATATACAAAGTCCACAGAGATTTCAGAATCTCGTAAAGAACGGAATAACTATATCTTACCTGAAGTTTGACAGGATCAAGGTGTCTTGCACTATCAGAATATCTGACAGGAACAAAGCGAGGCAGGGACATGAATGTGTACAGAGCATTCTTGTATCTAAAGCTTTCCTTTGCAATAAAATGGTTTTAATTTAGAGCCAACAATTGAATGTAAAAGTTTACCTGAAGTTTGACAGGATCCAGGTGTCTGGCACTATCAGAAGATCTGACAGGAACAGAGCGGGGTGGGGACATGAATGTGTAAAGCGCATTCTTGTCTTTAGGGTCTGTCTTGGTCGACCTAAGATGAAACATGAACAAGACACAGAAAAACAAATATGTCATGATCAACTCAAGTCACAATATTCATAGAATTATAAGATATTGATTTTAAACTTTTTATCACAATACAAATATTTACCTCCCAAATTGTTGACGAAGGCTCTGATGACAGCCAAAAATGTTGGAGGCAAATATTTGTATTGTGATCAAAAGTTTAAAATCAATATCTTATGAATTACCAATACATACTAATTCATAGAATCAGATAATATTGATTTTTTCCTTAATGCACACAATAGAGAAACTTGTGTATAGTGACCACCCAAGGAAAACAAGAAAAGTGGTCACTGTAGACAGGTGACCTCTATAGACAGGTCAAATAACACTGTTCTCCTCTGCTAAGGATCACTTTTGGTGGCCACTAGGCAGGCTGGCTGGTATTAGACAGGTGGCCACTAATACAGGTTTGATTGTGGATTCATACTTCTTACCATGCTGTACCTCCATTCTATTCATTGCAGATGAATGGGGGATTAACGCCATTCATGTCAACTTGTCAAAAGAAATGGGTCAACTGCATTCTTACAATTTAATTCTGATTCGTATGTATGAGAGGACGAAAGATGCTGAAACTACCTAACCGATTCAATGCACAATTTACAGCTTTTTTAATAGGATAATAATCTTAACATCTGGTAAGTTTGAAGTTAAACCAGCTACTGCAAGGTTTTTGTTTCCACAAAGTATGAGAGTGCTGGAATGTATGACAATATGCTCAAAAGCCATATTTCCAAATTGCAATATTCAAACAAGTTTGAAAGATGTTATATGATTAATGGAATTTACTTTAAAAATCTAACCCTGAGACTTAACTCATAATTATCTTATCGTTTTCTTCCAAATTGTTTTGAAATGAGAGAGAAGTTTGTGAAAAGCATTACCTGTTGGATGTGATTGCTGACAGGCTACCCTCTAATTCTGATGTCTCTTCAGAGATGGCTACCCCTGAATCTGAAAATGTTGAAATAAAAGGGCTTGAATTGGGTTTTTTTTTTACCCACAGGGTCTTCTTTACGAATTACAACTAACTAAAATATGTAATTATGAATATGCAGTCACATTGAAATACAAAAAAGACTTATTTACAAAATATTTGTCCATTGATTCCACTGAGAAATAATTGCAACTAAACAAAAAGGGAATTGTTTGTATTTGTTTGTGTTTTTCAATCTTAACATGGATGTTAATATTAAAATTTCTTGTTTTATCTGGCTGCCCAGTCAGGCAAGTCAAAACGTTCATTAATGTAGTTTTGTTGGGCTAGTCATAAGCCCTGTATTATGCCTACCTGATCCTCCAACCCTGACACTGACATCTGAGCCGTTCTTGATGACTCTTCCCTCCACAGATCGCACTGATGAGCCTCCTCCAACTGACGATTCATCGTCCCGCGATTCAATCGTCCTTGAGCCACGCCCACTACTCTCCCTCATTTCCTCCCTCTTGGCCACACCCCTCATCTGAGCCCCGCCTCTCGTCTTTCTGCCATTCTTGTCCCTGCTCCCGCTGCTGCTCTCGACCCCATCCCCACCACTCCTCTCTTTCTTCCTCCTCCGCGGTATCTTGCTCCGCCCCGAGACGGGTTGCCCGGATGACCCATCCCCCCCAGCGTCCAGGTGGTCGTCTGACTCGGACAGACTGTCCAACCGAGTCCTGAGCCTACCCGAGGAGCCCTTTCTTCCCCCGATGGAAAAGTCCTGCATCCCGGAAGAGAGCTGGTCCGCTGAAGTGCTGCTCTTGGTGCTTCCCCTGCTTCCACCCCCACTCCCCGCTTCACGAGCCGACATTCCTTTGCCTCTGGATGAAGCGGGATCAAAGTCGCTGTGCTCCGAGGTATCGCTCCGCCCCGCCTCGCCCCCTTTCTTGCCGCTCGACGGACGCACCTTGACAACCCTGCGGGATCGTCCGCCAGAGTTCTCCCTGGGTGGGTGTGGCTTCTTGGAGGGGTCTTCCATCCCTGTTGCACCCCAAGTATTGCTTCCAGCAAGTGTACCTTAGAAATGAGTGTGAATAAATATATTTATTGTCGTTCGTCGGATCACTGTCCAAACACATTTCTTAATGAAAAAAAAAACAATTTGAACAAATTTTAAAAGGAGTCTAGAGATTATCACAGTGAAATATCTTGGCATAATTTCACAAAAGGCTCTTGATATGAACATTTCCTTGATGTAACTGACATTTGTGACTAAGCTATTTCATGAGAGGCTCATTGCTAACACGGCCCAAACAATGTGACTATAGCACATTTTGGACAACAAAGTTAAACATATTATTGAGCCTTTCCTTGAATTGGGCCCAGTATCATAAATAACATCTCATCTAATTCAATCAAAATGCAGCATTAACTATAATCATACAAGAAATATATCTTTTATACCTACCCTTGTCTACTCTATCGGGGATGTCAATCTCTGTCCCCGGGTCTGACTGCTGTCTTTGGTGGCCATGCACAACCAGTTTGTTAACCTCTCCTCCAACCTTGGTCGGGGCATTACCTCGAGCACTGTTTAGTGGTTCTGGTAAAAAAAAAACATCAAAAGGGTCTTGACAAGCATATTTTCATCATTAGAAAGTGTTGAAAGTGTTCATTATCTATTATTATCAAATCTTAACATGCTAGAATCTTTTCAGTGCCATATATGGCTGTCCCTGGTTCTGACTTTTTAAAGAATTTTGGTGGCCATGCACAACTAGTTTGTTAACTTCTCCTCCCATCTTTGTCGGGGCATTGCCTTGAGCACTGTTCAGTGGTTCTTGTAAAGCAAGATTAAAAAGAATTATGCACACATCATACAAATGTTAACTGGTGGGGAAGGGAACATCACGGAATGTTTTGCTCCGAGGCCTTTGAATGCAAACAATATTTCAATTATTTTATTATGAACAAAATATTTCAATACGAAATAAAACCCTTACCATCTGTCCGATTAGAACTGGAATGTGATGACCGACTACTCCTGTTCCCACTAGAACTGGAACCCTACACAAAGTGAATGAGAAAGCAGAGTTATGAATCAGCACTAAAAGTCTTTTGAATAGCAGGTTTTTGCTAGGCAAACATAATCATTGGATTCAGATTGGTATGTCCCAAAATAAAGATTTGGTGGCCTCAACATCACGGTCGCCAAGATAGGAAACCAAAACTAGCAATTTACAAACTCTGGTTTCCCCAGGTCAGCATGAATTACAAATTACGTTATATGAAGAACACAATATATTATGTAGCTCCTTAATGTGTTATTACTGTAAGTCAAGTATAAATCACTTGAATATTATAACTACATTTGTACATAAATACTTGACAATCTGCAGATATAGTCTAGACAAATAATAATATTGTACCACATTGGCACTCTTAGCCTAGTTCTAAGGGTCAACTGCTAATACCCTTTTACTCATGTTCACTCTAGCCTGTACTTTCATACCGCTCTTCATACACAACCCGTTTAAAATGAATGCTTGGTTTACAAGATAGTTATTCATCATTTTTGCCTCTGATAAAGACTCTGCTAGGATCAAGAGCTCATGCCTCACTGGACTAAAATTGTACTACATTGGCTTTTAAAAGTGAAGGTGCTTTGTAAAGTTAAATTTTTTTTTAATGCAAATAAGCAATTTCCAGCAGTTTTCTTAATAGATAATCAATACAAAATAATAGTTATAATTCAACCATGCTTGAATGGTAGAAATACATGTTTAAGGCTGTTTTTCATTAAAATATAAGCCATTAACACATACCTGAACATTTCAACAATTTTGATCTAAAATCATGAATGTGACTTTTTTCAAGAATAATTATTCAATAGAGAGATCACAAAAACAATTTAAAAGCCAGTTTGGTATTTAAAAAAAAATATGTAGGCTTTAATGATTGAATAAATGTGGGATACACATTTATTACAATCAGAATATACATTAATGTTTATTTCAGCTGAATCCATTTATTTTTTCATGCTGGTATCTCACCTCTCTCTGGCTGGATGCTGATACCTTCCTACCGGAGGAAGAGGGCGGTTTGAAGACTTTGGTTCCAAACGCTATGTGTGTGGGCCTGCCATCCTTGGCACGCAGGCTAGAATTAAGGTCTACACACACAAAGAAGAACAAAACAAATTAACGTACCGGTATACAAAATTATACTGGATATATGACAGGACTATTGGCTTTATTAGAGCTAAGTATTTATAGTGGTTTATAAAGTACCATCATTAGCAAAAGTTTAAGACCACCTGGGAATTTGTGGGTATTACAATAATTTGGACTGCATTCTTTTGTCTTATTGAATGATTACATAACATGTTTACTACAGTGGTCAGTAGCAAAAGAGTAATGGTCAGCGATAAAATTAATATTTTTATTTCAGGGGCTCCATTTTCAGGGGCTCCATTTTCGGGGGCTCCATTTTCAGGGGCTACTTTTCCAATTTTCGGGGGCTACAAATTTCCAGGCTCTTTTTCGAATTTCAGGGGCTAATAATAAGCTATAATGCTGTAAGTGATCATTTATAAACATTTGATAACAATCCAAACAGAAAAATCCCACAAAAAAATCTCGAAAATCCAAACAAATAAAAAATAAAATTCGGGGGCGAATTTTTTGTTCCGGGAGCGAATTTGGGAATTTCGGGGGCGAATTCGACCCGCCGCCCCCATGTATTTTTTTGCTGGTAATGGTATTAGCCCAGCAGTTCAAGTGTGATACAAAGGTTATGCGTTAAAATAAAAGTATGTCTGAAAAATAAATATGTTTAACTTTGTTGTGTTTTTTATTTATTGCATTTTGGAAGGTTGGTCTTAAACTTTTGATAATGATGGTAATATCTTCAACAAGATGTTGTATCTTTTCTTCTTGTAGTTGATGTTGTAGGGTTATAAGGTTTAAAGTTTTTGTTTTGTTTTCAGTCTTCTATAATTACCTGGTTCATTTGATGAAGGTGGCCTGCTTCCATCTCCCCTCAACTTGAAATCTGCATGGCGTAGTTTTGTCATCGTAAAAACCTGCAACACATTAATACAAAAACCATCAACATAATGATTTTAGGGTTTTGTTTCTCTTTTGGTGATATCAAGAAATCAGGGCCCATATTCATAGAACTTCATTAGCCGCATTACATTTTAAGTTTGTTTTTGATGATAGGGCCCAGTAATTAACACAAAGTTTGTAGTCAAGAACTATACAGATATTTCCTATAATGGCCCCCCCCCTCTCCGCGATTGTTTTTATTGCTCCAAAACGCAGAAAGATTACGCGGCGCTGCTTAGTGACTTTTTTCTTTTGGGTCTTGCGCATATTTTAAAACAAAAATTTTGAAAATCGGACCTACCGTTACGAAGTCACCTGACCTTTTGTCTATGCATGTCAGCCCGAAAATCGCTCAATTTCGTGATTTGTGTACAAAACATATGTAAATATCAGATTTCGTAAAAGGAGGTATATCATTGGTTATTTGGTCTTGTTTACATTTTATATGTTTGTTTGGGGGTTCAAAATAGTTGAATTATAGTTAGAAATAAAATAAACAACAAAAACAATAGAATACATAAGTAAAAAACAAAGAAATACATAAGAAATTATAAAAAACAATAGAAAACATAAGGAAGAACCTGGCTCTTCCAAACTATTTTGTCGTATTATTATTGTCGTATAGAGATCTTAAGGGGGGGCCATAATGGCCCCCCCCCCCCCCCCAGGCGTAGGAAGACCTCAAATAGCCCGGCCTTTTTAGGGTTAAGATAACCCTAGTTAGCAACTAGCAACTCATTCCTTCTTTTATGTCAACATTTTTATTTGAACATTAAATAAAGTAACTTTGTCCAAATCAACCAAACTCATTTGAAATTGCAACGATTATCGTAACTTTGCTGTTTTCCTCTGAAACAAAGGCATTGCTCAGATAATGCTCAAGGCAGTTTGATCAATAATTCAAATTACAGACTGGCTTACCTGATTAAAAGTGAGCAAAGAAAAATGGGATTCCAACGGGATTCGAACCCGAGACCTCCGGATTGCTAGACCGGTGCTCTACCGACTGAGCTATAGAAAACCCTACGACGGCGTTCTTCCCAGAAACCCCTTAATTCATCATTGCTCAAGTAGTCAGAAGCTTTATAAACCTGGCTTACCTGAGTTACATATGGCACATCTGAACTAAACTGGCAAGCTTTGGGTATCGAAGAAATATCATTAGCACTATTGGTCAGCGGGTTGCACTCAAACAATTCTGAAGGGGGAAAAAAAGCATTTCAAGTGTCATTATGCATATAGCAATATGCATTCAATGCATAACAAAGAGGTTTTGTGATGGATTATCATTGTGATGGATTATCATTGCAAAGAAGTTGCACTATCAAATTTAACTATGTAACATAAGATACAGAAAATTCATTTAACATTCATGTTTGTGTCTGTCTGTTTGTGATACTGCAAACGGACAGAGGATTTTAACTGACACATCAAAATCCAATTCTTTATCCTGCACTTTAGACCAAGAAAGAATTTGAATCATCAAAAGAAAAAAAAAGTCATATGCCAAGTATTATCTCACATGTGCTTCACAATCACAGTTGAAAGGTACATGCTATTGAGGCTTTTTATCGTTATAGTCATATAGTTTACATGTTCCCTTGATGATCCTACATACAAACCGATTATGAACCTTGACCTTCAACATTCACTTAAGAACTTGATGTTACTCAACACACAGTAGTAATCGGTCATATGTGAGGCTCCTAAAAAAAAACCATAATTGCGAACTAAATGTCCGTCTAACTTAATAACAACATAACAAGTTCTACAAAATATCATACTCGGGTGAAACAAATCAAATGAATCTTACCATCATCATCGGTTGTATCTGGAGGTTGGTCCTTGAGTGTGAAGACCTTCCTCAGCTTGCAGCTGGCAGAGATCAGGAGGCTGTCCAGGGACTTGAATGTCTGACCGCGGAACAGCTCCCCTACCAACGACACCATGTCTATGGTCAGGTTTAACCACTGTGGACAAGAAGGTAGATGAAAGAAGATCAATATTTTAAAGTACTGAACACAGTCAGATTCTCCCCTTTTACTGATATTCATTTACAAAAGTCTAGAACAGCTCTGCTACCAACTGTACCATGTCTATGGTCAGGTTTAACTGATGTCAAAGATGTGGATCAAATCTCAAAATGTACTTGTTCTCCAATAATTATACATTTTTGTAGGCTTTATCCTTGAAATTGAAAGTCTGCCATCAAAACAGCAGCTAACCCGCGCAGGTGCTCATGTCTATAGTGATGTGTAACAACTGTCAAAGATTGCTGATACCTGATAAATATTTCACAGTTCACATGTATCACTGCAATGACTACAGTGGTACACTCTTATGAGTACATTTACATATTTTCCTTTGCATGGGGTTTGAACCCACAACCTCCCGATTGGAGCAATTATACACAACTAGAAACATTTAGGTTCACTTACCACAGCTCTCCTGAGGACAGTTTGAGGGACCTTGACATACGGAGGGGTAGAAGAGATGAACCCTGAACTTCCAAATTGAAGCAATTATACCATCAAACATAACACCACTACAAAAATCAATGGCTCCTATGTATGTTCACTTACCACAGCTCTCCTGAGGATGGTTAGAGGAACCTTGGCGTGTAGTGGGGTGGCTGAGATCTCCTTCTGGGCCGTGGAGAAGAACAGCCGCCTCTTGTTGCTTGCCATGTCAGAAACCCTGGGATATTTGAATTCAAGTGTTTATTTTTTTATAATTATGGAAAATACTGCAAAGTACAATGCCATCAATATATATATCAATACATCTTTGATGTTCAAATACATTCTAAACATAAATACATTACAATTCAACACAATTAATTCACCCATTTAATATCAGACTGCCAGTTGTATCATCTTTTCAAATGTCTTTATGCTTTATTTGGGACAACCCACGAAAACTGCCATTTCTTTAAAAGTCATTCATCTTTAATAGCTCATCATTTAAAAGCGCTATCACATTAATTTTTTATATTAAAACTAATATTAATAAAACATTTACAATTTGTACAAAAACAGAAAATTCAAACAGTACAAGGCAAAAATTGGACAGGAAATCTCACCCTAGCTCAATGGAGAAATCTTGCCCAAGAGGAACGAACGACTGAATCACCAAGTAGTGCTGGATGAGAACCACTGTATCGGGGAAGAAAGAAATTAATATCATGTTTCATTGATGTAGATTTACTGAATAAAGCGTCCTTTGTTTGTTGCAGGAAGGGGGGGGGGGGGTGTGAATCAATCCCCCTTTGTAGAAAAGAAATAAAGCACTCAAGACATTACAACACATTCTTGTCTTGTCTTTATTAATTTTTTTAAATTGATGTTTGGGCTTTTGATAGCGAGTTGGACCTGGCCAATTGCCTACTCAGTATGTTGCACATGTTGGCTGGCCTGACAATGATTACAACCATTACCCACGGCAATGAATAGGTGGGACATCACACCTCTGTAATCTAACTATAGCTTGCAGGTCTATGCCAATTACCATGGGGTCACTGCATTGGACAAATATTTTGCTACTGTGAATACCTCTGGTTTTATTTACATGAACTATAAATAATAAAGAAGACTGAAGAGTACATGTACTCAAAAAAATCTTTTGATTGTGGTTATTTTATTTCAATAAATGTCATTGCATACTTCTGATTAGTTTCTCTAGATGGACAGTATACAGTCAAACCTGTGCATAGTGACCACCTACGTGAAGCAAGAAATGTGCCCACTATAGCAAGGTGGCCTCCATAAACATAACATTGTTTTTATCTGCAGGGGATACATTTAGGTGGCCACTATAGGCGGGTTGGCTGCTATAGACAGCTGGCCACTAAAAGACAGGTTTGACTGAAATGAAATGAAATAGTAGAAAGACTTACATGCTTGCTTGCTCTCCTTTGGGAGTTGCATTTTGGTTGTGGTTGAGGCGCCCTCCAGAGTGTGAATGTAGCTCTTGCATTCTTTATCAAATATCTGTGGAAAACGAGCCCAAAAGGGTAAAAGGCATAGTTATCATAATATCAATAGAATGGTTCACCATCATATTTGGTTTCTTCAAGGCTCCCAAATAATTTCTGAAGTACAAATAGTGACTTTGCGCCCTTCTCCTTCTTAACCGATGATATAATAAGTGACATCATACTTAAGTACTCAAAAGTCATAACAGTCATAACTATTTTGCTGCTCTACTGTTTGTGCTCATGTTTTTGTTCATAATGTTTTTGCTCCTCTCATTCCCATTCTTTCACAGCAAACAACACATTTCTAGAGGGGTATTCCATTCAACCCATTCAAGACTATTTCTACTACTATTGTTTACCTTGTGAATTGATGCTTGTCCTGACAGCTTCCACTTGGAGAGTGGTTCCTTTCCCTGGGAACTGAACACCTCCACATACGGGCCACCCTTCGCAACAAACAAACATCATAATATCAACAATGTAGGTTTACTCATATTAAACATTGTATTGATGATTTCATGCTCTAGATGACATGATCAAATGTACAAAATAAAATCACACAAATTAGAGCAACCACAATTTTTGCTGACTATCATGACTACAGTTAATTTGCTTACAGTGTTTTAGTGTGTGTGAATATTACAATACTACTATGGTAAAAAATGGGATCATCATCCACAAACACAATTTTGATACTGTCTTTGTCAATGCAAACATTTCTTTGTGATAATTTAGCATTGAGTAATTTGCTCTTCTCAGCCTAAATAAAAAACAACTTCCGTGATTATTTTTCAATTCAATGAAATTTCATGGAAAAGAATATCTCTCACTGGTGTACAATGTGGTGAATGAAATGTTTAAATAGAATACTGAATAGAATTGATGTACAGGTATTGAAATAAACTCACACTGTATTTTGTGATGTGGACATAATATTTACAAATTACAAATTAAAAGAACTATGCCCTGCATTTCATATTATTTAATTCATAAATACATTAAATGAGAACAATTTGTTTCATAATTGGCATACAATTGTCCAAATTAACCCATTAAAATGATTCAACACAATATGACTTTGGTAAAACATGCACCCTCCACTGACCCCGCCCCCAATCATTTGTATGGCCAGACCTGAATGGGTTAAGTCACCCCAATGTATGCTTTAACTTACCTGAAATTCATTCTTGAACATTTTGGCTTGCGTTTAATGCAGCCAGGGTTTATCCGGAATTAACCCCTTCACACAAACTAATGCGTGTGGCTATGAATGATCCTCAGCTGGGCTCTCAACAGCTTGCCTATGGCAGACCTTTAATGTCACTGAAAGAAAATCAGAGAGATCAGTTAATTGAAAAATAGTAAAATTATGTATGGTATTTATTAATGAAATTTTGGTTGACCCAAGCTCATTTTTTTTAAATTTCAAGCCCATTAGCAACACTAAACAGCACTGGACTAGAACCAATCATTTGCAACTTCAGTAATAGATGGAAAAAGCGTTTTTATATTCCGCTAGCTGGACGGTCGGTTCGCGGCCATACAACGACCGAAGTATAGCGAGAGATTTGTGTGTTGGTGGACAAAGGTAGTCTTCGTACGTGTATGCAGACCCATAATCCCATATATACACATGTTGTAGTATGGTGATGCGTTTTCCAATTTTTTTTTCTTTTCTGGAAACATATTTTTCTGAACTTTTTGATGGAATGGACTACTAAAGATGTTACCTTTCATATATAAGAATATCATTTTTGGGTGGTGGTACCCTTTAAGCAAAAATTATGAGTAAAGACGAAGATATGGGCAACCTCTTCTATATATGCCACAGTATGCAATGCATAGTCACACGGCCACATACTCACCACCAAAAATACAAATCATGATATCGACATTTTTAGCCCAAATAAAAGCCCAAAACTCACCTAGTAGAAAGACCAATGTATTCCAAATCTGCCTTTATATTCCTTTGGTAAGATCATGCCATAAAAATTTGGTATATTCCAGTCAAAAAATGCGTTATCCAAACCACCCGCACACAGTGACTCATTATTACGAGAAGACTGCAAAACTGACTTTTGCTGTTAACGAACGTAGATGACGCTATCCGTGTGTAGCCTTGGTAATCAAGTCGCTATGTATGTTTTTTTTTATAAACTTAGATATCGTAAATTGGTTGTAAATTAATAAAAACGGGAGGTAGTAGCATGTAAATTAGTTTTATTACAATTAAATTGATATAAGAACTGATAGTGGTTGGCAATTGTTTACTGACAAAAACAACTCAATTTTTATCATATTTGACTCAAACCTAGTGGCTTGAATTTAACTAGCCAATTACGATCTATAGAAAGCTATTGGGAATGTACAGCGGTGTGAGGCGAAGCGGAGGTACATGTAAGCATAAAATACGTTTTTTCTTCGCTTTTTTCGACCTTTTGAATAACAGCAACTATTGTGATAGAGAAAACAGTTATTTTCTGTGTAAAAGGGGGAAAATAGGCAAATATAGAGACCCCAAAAACATAAATTATGCAACTTTTTAAATTGACTTTGGTACAGTATGGCAAATTTACCTACTGCTATTTCCCACTAGCAGCGCAAGGGGCTTACGCAGTAAGCCCCTTGACTTGCAGGGGTGGCCAACTCCAGCGTCACGGACATTACAAATCAGAGAATTTTCATGACTTTCCAATGCCACTACTAATTCATGCCTCTAGCTAATGTCTAACTTTTACTTTGATTACAAAGCAATATCCTGGCTAAGTAATACGTATGCAAACAAAGTTTCAGAACATTTATCCAATTCGTTACTGAGTAAAATGTGTGCCGTCACAGACATTACATTTTTTGGACATGACTTTTTGCATCCATAAACATCTTTGCAAAAGTCTGTGAGTTTTGAGACCTCACCAAAGTGATTTAGGTTGTAAGTAAGGTTATAGAAAAGGCAATGATAAATTGAATTCAAGTTAGATTTTGCAAAACGGGCCAGACATATGTAATTTGAACAACAAAATGTTGCGTCACAGACATTACATTTTCAGCGTCACGGACATTACACTTTTGTCCACTTTCTTTATACCCAGAAATAACCCACAAAAACTGTTCCATTGTGTATGAAACTTTTTTCATGGTACATTTGATATGTAATCAAACAGTTTTGAGAAAAAATGTAATATTCCGAAATGTATAGCAATTAGCATAAAATTATATAAATAATTTGCAATTGGGCAATTCCAAGCAAACGCCGTGACGGTCAGAGGGTGTTTCTCACAATGAAAGTCCAAATAACTCATAAAATCTAAATATCTAGAACCAACTTTTGATATGCATCTGTAACCACTATCCTACCAATAATTTACAATAGGCAAGAAAACCAAAATTCCCAATAAATTATTAATTATGAATATCAATATCTGCCGTAACGCCGTGACGGCAAAAAGACATGGGTTTCTTAATGTATGCTACGAAACTAAGTAAACTCTGTGAACTACAGGAACATTTTGCACTTTTGTCACATTGATTCTTTGTACTAGACATCAAGCTAGAACATCCAAATAAAAATGTAGAAAAAATCCAATGCTCATAGTAAATATGATATCATAAATGTATCTATGCACTGTAACGCCGTGACTGTAACGCCGTGACCTCTGAATTGTACATGTTATATATATGGGAGATATTAAAGAGATGAATAATATGATATAATTTTAATGTAGTGATCCAGAATCAATAAAGAACTAGATGAATGGGTGATATAACCAAGATGCTATTAAATGATCATCTGCATGACACAAATTTGCAGCAGAGTTTTTTGAATTGGTAATTATCCGAGTGACCTTTGACCTGTGCCCCAAACAGTTTCAGAAAATTGTCTTTTACCTACAGTACTCTTTCTAACATTGATTCTGGAACTTAATTGTGAGAACAAAAAAAACAAACAATATTTTGACCTGTTGACCTATGACCTCCCATGACCCCATTCCCTAATCAGGTCATATACTTCACTGGACGCATACCAGTATTATTATCATGTTATCCTTCAAGGATTCTCAAACTATCTTGATAATAATATAATTTTTGCATATTTGTTAGCTATGTGACCTTTGACCTTTGACCTCATGGACCAAAATCATATCCAATAATCCGTACCTCTAAATACATGGATTGTACAAAGTTTGAACAAAATCCATCCAACGATTCTTGAGATATTGCAAAAAAAAGAACACTGATGTACAGATGCACATACAGACAGACGGACATACAACCCATACACATAAATGTACATGACTCAGGTAACTTTGAGATGGAAACATTATCAACTGACCCTATTCATATAATTATAGCATGAGCAATGCCCAAGCATACCTACAAAAAATATCTTACACTATTTGATTATGTCTACTGTGTTATGTCAATGGGAATCCAGTAGGTAGCGTCACGGCATTACACAAAACGTAACGCCGTGACCAAATTGATATTGATTATATTAATAAGTGGTAAAAGATAATGCTGCTATTCAGCATGCATATTATAACCCTATGGGCTAATACAGAGAAAACAAAAAATTATTTAATTCCCATTCATATTCATACGTTTTTAGTGTAACGCCGTGACATATTAATGATTGTAAATGAGACAGTCACTGAAGCGGAACGAAGAGCGAAAATTACGAAATTGATATTTATCTGAAAAATTGAAGCAATGATCCTATCAACACTGAAATCAAATTTTATGAAAACTCCTTTTCGCAGTTCTTTTATGCTTAATATTTAATTGAATGTTTTGTGAAAATAACTGAAAATTAATTT
The DNA here is from genome assembly GCA_037951105.1 of Echinarachnius parma. NCBI lineage: Eukaryota > Metazoa > Echinodermata > Echinoidea > Clypeasteroida > Echinarachniidae > Echinarachnius > Echinarachnius parma. The sequence goes on from JBAMJV010007118.1 coordinate 71,589, forward strand.
ATGCTATATTATATTAACAATAAAATAATAGTTTACAATTTTTTTTTTCAAAAACAAAATACATTTTTGGAAAGTTCAATCTTTTAGCTTTCATTTGATACCAAATTTATTATGGTACAACGAATTTGAAAAATCAGTGGTTATATTAATGTTTGCTTGGAATTGCCCAATTACATATTAACAAATTTTGAATATTTTCAAGAGAATGTGTTTTAAACCATATATGTTTAACTATTTAAAACAATATAAATTTTGATGAGGTACAATGTTGTTTTGCCAAAAAAAAGAAGGGGAAAAAAGGGAAAAAAAGAAAAATATGGTAAACGTCACGGACATGGAAAATCATAGTAGATGTGTCTAGAATCACATCTACGGTACTATAATGGTCCCATCAGTTGGACCATATACCTGCAATATACGCTAATACGCTGGAGATGAGCATACCGCCCATTCGTACACTGTACCGTTCAACAATTGAACGCTATTTTTTAGGACGCATCGGTGAGGAAAACGGACGGGAAATACTATAATCATTTTTTTCTCTACAATTTGCGGTCTTCAAAACAACAGAGTTGGTAATTATTATCACATAAACAAAAGTTTTTTTTGCATTTGCTGGTAAATGGAGGGAGAAATTGGCCGACAAAAAATGTTTTTGTGTTGGATAGTGCAGCAGGCGGAAGAGGTTGATCTCCGAACAACGCTATTGTAATGTACCTTACTATGGCTATGTGTGCCTAGAATCCACTGGCGTCGATCTGTCATTGATACCCATTGATCAGGGGGGGATGATCCATTCATCCATCCCCCCCTGATGAATGGGTATTACGTAAGTATCGACGCCCATGCTAGAATCACACATAGATGTACATTACAATAGCGTTGTTCGGAGATCAACCTCTTCCGCCTGCTGCACTATCCAACACAAAAACTTTTTTGTCGGCTGATTTCTCCCTCCATTTACCAGCAAATGCAAACAAACTTTCATTTATGTGATCCACAATTCATATACTTTGATAATAATTACTGACTCTGTTGTTTTGAAGACCGCAAAATGTAGGGAAAAAATTATTATTTCCTGTCCGTTTTCCTTACCGATGCATCCTAAAACATAGCGTTCAACTGTTGAACGGTACAGTGTACTAATGGCGTATGCTTATCTCCAGCGTATTAGCGTATATTGCGTGTAAATGGTCCAACTGTGATTGGACCATTTACTTTAGTAGATGTGCCTAGAATGGGGTGTTTGCAAATTCACTTCTTCTTCTCTTCTTCCTTGTTAGTGCAGACTTCATGACTGAAGATTACGCACTGTGTGTGGTGCACATACAGTTCAGTGGACGCAAAAACAAAAACAAAAACAATAACAGAGACGCGACATGACAGCACAATAAAACACAAACAACGTGGGGGGTTGGGCGTTTAGATGCAGGCGGCCCTCACTGCTGCTGCTGCTCTGAATGCATCGAGTGAAGGGAAGGCTGCTGGGTCAATTTTTAACGCGTTCCAGTCCTTGATGGTGTGAGGGAAGAAGGATGAAGAGCACACTTGAGAGCTGCATTGTGGAGTGAAAAATCTACTTCCATGTCCTCTGGTGCTTGTTGTTAGTGTGGTAAGGTGGTCATTCCAGGGTACATCTGGGCAATTCCGTATGAGAGAAGGCAAAAACACCACATCTCAAAGTTGAGCAATCTTCCCTAAATCAAACTGTTATCGATAGAGGAAAACTTGAATTTTAGGAAACTGAAAACCATTTGTGTATAGCTCTATTGGTTTTGCAAATATTTCTGCTTGAATTGAACAGAAATTTATGACCTTTTATTCATAAATCAGCTTCATTTCATGAAAATGAAGTGAATCTTTTAATTCAATGATAGTTTCTGCTCTTTTTCTCATATTTTCCATACAATGTAGCAACAATCACAAATTGTAAAGCATGGGCAGTAACTTCATTGCATTTTTTGTTGTTGAAATTTTTGAAATCTATGCATATTTGATCGTAATTCCGTTACGATAAAACGTAATAAGTTTTTCTCAATATCTTATTACTTGTTCTTTAGTCATGTCATTGTGAATTCTCTTCCTTCACCACAGTCCTAAGAACTTCCAACATAATTTTCTGAAATAATGTCACTACTTTTTCCAAAATTGGCGTAACGGTATTAGTAATTCCGTTACGTAACGGAATTACACGCACATGGTTTGTAAGGTATTGAATGATATTGCTGAAAATTAAAAAGTTTCTTGTTCTCAATGTAGAAATACCCTTTAAATAGCATGAACTGTAGCCATGTAGACAATAAGTCATTATACAAGTAAGTAATGTTACTTTATGTGACTCATTGTACCCACATGCTTCATATTGCATCAATGGTGATTTAACTAAATTGATACACGATAGATAATTTCTCTAATCTCTCCACGAACATAATAGAGATGATAATGTTCTATCATTAAATTAGTTTCCAGCAAGAACCACTTGACTGAAATTATGAAGATGCAGCAGATTCATGTTTGTACTAAGTTAGAAAGGGAAAAACAAAAACAATACAATTAAAACTAGATGGATCTTCGATTGCGCGCAATCGAAAATTATGCCTCCGCTATCACGCGATTTTAATATGCCCAAATTAACATGCACTGATTTAATTTTTCTTATATTTTGAGTCCTGTGACCTTGACCATATGATCCCAATCTTTGATGGCTCCCTAAAAAACAGTCAGGTACCAAGTTTGATTGAAATCTGACATTTAGTTCTTGAGATTTTGGTATTACAAGCTTTTTTGCATGTATAATGAGTCCCGTGACCTTGACCTCAACCTCATGACCCCAACATTTTATGGCTACGTTGACTCTTTATGATACAGGTACCGAGTTTGATTGAAATCTGACATTCAGTTCTTGAAATTTTGCAATTACAAGCCATTTTCGCATACATATTGAGTCATGTGACCTTGACCTTTGACCTCATGACCCCCCAAATCTAATCAGATCAGTGGCACCCCGATATGTACACTCATACCTAGTATGTAATTGATCCGTCAACCGGTTCTTGAGATATCGCAAGAACGAGGCATTTTTGCACATACATTGATTCCTGTGACCTTGACCTTTGTCCTCATGAACCCCAAAATCTAATCAGATCATTGCCACCCCAATATCTACACTAATACCAAGTTTGAATTTGATCCGTCAACCAGTTCTTGAGATATCGCGAGAACGAGGCATGTTTGCATATATATTGAGTCCTGTGACCTTGACCTTTAACCTCATGAACCCCAAAATCTAATCAGATCATTGCCACCCCAATATCTACTCTAATACCAAGTTTGAATTTGATCCGTCAACCAGTTCTTGAGATATCGCGAGAACGAGGCATTTTTGCATATATATCGAGTCCTGTGACCTTGACCCTTGACCTCATGACCCCTAAAATCTAATCAGATCATTGCCACCCCAATATCTACACTAATACCAAGTTTGAATTTGATCCGTCAACCAGTTCTTGAGATATCGCGAGAACGAGGCATTTTTGCATATATATTGAGTCCTGTGACCTTGACCTTTGACCTCATGACCCCTAAAATCTAATCAGATCATTGTCACCCCAATATGTACACTCATACCAAGTTTGAAATTGATCCGTCAACTGGTTCTTGAGATATCGCGAGAACGAAAACGGGACGTACGGACGGACAACCCGAAAACATAATGCCTCCGGCCACTTCGTTGGCGGAGGCATAAAAAAAATATCCAGTGATTAGTATGACACTGGTGCTACATTTATTTTCTCACATTAATTTACATTCATGTATTTTAAGATATAAATCATACCTTCAACTTTCAAGGAGATTTAATATTAATAATTTTGTAATTGTATGTAGATTTGAATATCATTGATCAGTATAAAGGCTCATAATTAATCATCATTAATTATGTAAATTTGTATTAAACTGAAGCATATAAAATTAAACATAAATACAGAATTGGCTTCAAGATATTCAAAACTAAACCTAAAACAGGCTAAGATACACATGTTTTATTCATTATCATAAAGTCAGAATACATCGAGTGTTCAGTGTGCTTCTGTATGCAGATCAAAGAAGAATGATGTACAAAGTATTTGCATTTTCAAATGGGAATTCCTAAAGGTGTCTTTCATTTTTGGCAATTCCATATTTATATTTTATATGCCAACTTTTTGTTTGAGGATCATACACGTTTATATCCGATATACATCTATACACGTATTTCATGGAATGGATGAAAACGCATTCCAAATTGATTTGAGAGTAAATTAAGATCAATTTAGGATGAATTTTTTAAAGAATAATTTTAGAATATAACAAGAGTTTATATAACAAATCTCGATTTTCTTGTAATTCTGTTACGCACCCACATAACTTCAGGATTTGTTCTGGTCCTTATGTAAGAGCTTGTGATGAACAATGCATACACATTCTTTACTAATGACTATAAGCAGAAAAGCAGAAAAATGTAACCAAGAAATTGCATTTTCATGGGTGGATTTCACAGGCGTAATTCCGTTATAGTGACATTCGTTTGTCTTTAAGTTTAAAAGGTAATTTCGGAGGTTAAAATAGATAATTTCTGGAAAAAAAAAAAAGTACCAAATTCAAGTTTGTAACTTAAATGATAAGTTTTTATTACCAATGAAGAATTTTTTGTGGTAGCTTTTGCAGAAAATCATTACATAGTTAGTGTTGAATGAAAGACCCCTTTCCGTTATGATTGTATTTTGGTCTCTGGACGCTACAGTGTTATAGATTTGTAACAATCTTGGGTTCTGTTGTACCTCTAGTACCCCTGCCAGTTATTAAAGTTTTAAAACTGTGAAAGTGAAAGGAATTTTAAATATGATTAAGAAAACAGAGCTAAAAATCACTTATTTGTCATTCTGTAACAGTGGAATTACCCATTCACAATGCATTTCCATTCACACAGATTTCCAATATTCAGGAAGTTTACGAGGCTTTATAGCATTGAAAGTTGAATGATTTGACCTGTTTGTGATTTGTAATTGTTTAAATGTTGCTTGATATTGATTATGTGCAGTTATTTAGCATGTCACATAATGTAGTACATTTTTTTTCTCACAATTTAACCATTTTTCTTGAAGTAAAGGAAAAATTCTAAAATGTTGCTTTTTTTTTTCTTCAAATATGGTTATTATTGTCAAATTATTGATTTTTGAAAAGTATTGAAGCTAAAATGTGAATTCTTTGTTGTTCATGTACCGATTTGTGGAAAAATTGATTTCACTGCTCAAGTTGTGTAATTCCGTTACACACATTAGTGGACATAGTTCCTAGGATTTTTCTTTCATTAAATTGATGCAATCCTTTTTAATTTCTTGCCTACTAATACAGTATGAAGCTGAAAATAAACCAAAACAATGCTGGATTTTAGCAATATTTTTTTCAAATTTCACTCTTATTTGTATTTTGGCCATATTTTCATTTATTTTACAGATAACAAGTTCAAAAATTACTTTACAGATATGTCAAATTATGGTTTATATTCAAGTGCTAGATAGCCTTGATGTTTGCATTAGCATGTAAGAAAAGTTGAGTGCAAAATAATTGAGTTTTCCTTGTAACTTTCAGAGATGTAATTCTGTTACAAATTTGTGTAATTCCGTTACAGTGGTCTTTTTTCAAAAAAGTGAATTTGTGAACTTATCATTGTGTTGTTTATGCACGTACTTGTTCCAAAATGAAGTTGACATTATCAAGATAGAAAAAATACATAAAATCAGTTTCAAAGTGTCATATATTTCAGAGAAACTCAACGCAAACTTGTAGCAAAAAGAAAACTCCATTCTCCGGTAATTCCGTTACGGTCACACATATTGGTCTACTGTGCAACAACACATGGAAGATATAAAACCATTTCCCTATCATGTTGTAGCCTGGTTACCCGTGCAACTTATATAAGTATCAAAATTTACTTAAGTCATGAGAATATTGCGCAGGGAATGAAATAATGAGCAAAAAACGTCTCTGAATGTAATTCCGTTATGGTGGAATTGCCCATCTACTAGCCCAAAGCGGATCTTGTAGAGCATCGCTAGTCGGCCCTGGTAGTCGTCTGTTCTGTAAGCATAGCTGCCAACATTTGGAATTTTAAATTAGTAACATTTAAGCAAAACTGAAAATCATGTGCGCGAAGCACACATCACGAGCGCGAAGTCCCTTTAGCCGGGGTCCAGGGCTTGCTTTAGGGCTCTGGAGCGTGAAATGCGGAGTCCATTGCGGCCGGAGTCCATTGCGGCCGGCGTCCATGGCCCTATTTTTCATCATTTTTGCACAATTACTAGGTATGATTTGGTCAGATTTACGTTTAAACGTTGTCTCTATACGTTTAAAAGCGTGAAAACGAAAAGAAAAAAGAAAAAATTTAAAAAATCATTAAAGGGGTAGTTTAGTTTTGGTAAGGCTGAACTTTAGTAGCCAAAACCTGCACAGTAACATTATAAACTAATACTTATAACTCCACCATACCCGAAAGGTATACAAAATTACAAAAGACTAAGTAAAAAGCCTGTTATCATTCAAAAAGAGCCATTAAAACACAAGAGGGCGCTTTCAAAAAAGGCATTGGTTTCAACCATTTTTCATACAAAGTTATGCATGTGATGTTTTATTGATATAATGATTAAATAGCGAGATCATCAACAACTATTTTAAAAACGCTTTTGAAAATTTTTGAAAAAGTGCAAGCATTTTTTAATTTTTTTCTAAAAATCATCTAATTATTTGGGCCCCAAATAATTATAAGATCAGATATATTTATTGATATTTCAGCCGTTTCTGGGTCGATTTTGACCAAATAAAGTTTATTCTGCCATTAAAATTGCATGTTCTCTCAAATTCGACACTCAGTTTTTCATTACCTCACAAAAAAATTGTGATGTGCAGCGCCCTCTCTACCAAAACTAAACTACCCCTTTAAAGATTTTTTTTTTTTTTTTTTTTTTCAAAATTCGTAATTATAGAAGGAGTATTCGTAATTTCGTAAAGAGGGTGGGAAATTCGTAACAATTACGAATTTTTCGTAACAGTTGGCAGCTATGTGTAAGGACTGCCATTGTAGCCTGTTCATTAGGTCAGTGACACTTGCTCTGCGGTCGAAGGTGTTCGTGCCAACCTGGCGCTGTTCCGTTGCACCTGCTCTACTTTTCTTATGTTTCTTTGGGTGTGGGGGTCCCATACAGAGGCTGCATACTCCGTTATTGGTCTCACGTATGTCTTGTAGGTCGCCTCTTTGATCTTCCGGTTGGAGTTGCTGAAGTTGCGCTGGAGAAAAGCTCTAGTAGAGTTAGCTTTCTTTGTGATGACGTCGACATGTTGGTTGAAGTTTAGATGACTATCAACATGAAGACCAAGATACTTGGCAGAAGACACCACTTCCAGGGTGGTTCCATGTACTTGGTAGGGGAAAATGATGGGATGCCTTTTCTTGGTGATGCGAATGACTTGGCATTTCGAGGGATGGAACTGCATCATACATGTCCGTTCCCACTTCTGTAGAGACTCCAGATCATCCTGCAGTAGTGCAGCGTCCCTGTCAGTTGATACTCATCTGTAGCTGTACAATGCGCAGTCATCAGCGAAGAGTCGAGATGTCGAGTGCTTCGCGCATTTAGGCAGGTCATTAATAATGAATCACTGGGTCACTTGACCCAGTTGTTAATGGTTACGACCCGACGCTACCGGTATTAAATCAAGTACCACGTAGTGTGTCATGTGTAAAATACAAAGTATTTTACACATGACAGAACAGTAATGCATTCAAGTACGGCAGCATGATCGTGAAGTAAGGCTGAGTCATGTCGGTAATTGTCGGAACCGGGTCCCGATAAACTTTTACCGGTCGGGAACCGGTATCCCGATAAATTTTTACCCTCGAAACTCGACCGGTAAAATCACGCAATCGTGCACGCATCGGCAAAAATGCACTGTATGGGGCTTATATTGCTCTTTTTATATGCAAATAACATTATAAATACCGAGGCTTTTATGGATTTACATATCAATCTTTACGGGAAAATAGTTACAGAGTTATACAGACTATCCAGAATTAACTCAGTTTCGAATGAAAAGTACTTTTTTTCGAAGTAAATTGGTCCTAGAAATCGATCGTTTGTGCACCATTGCCCATCGCAACACTGTTCACAGAAACTTAGCCCGCTAGTCGGGCGGGGGAAACATCACATAATGTACGATCGCTTGTGACAGTGAGCCACTGCATGCCCTTAAAAAGTGGCTATAAATTAGCCTTTTCGCAATCAACACCATTTTGATATTCTACTTACATGATTTCGAATGGCGTTTGACAGCCGAACAGAAAAAAAAAGAGCCCCGAAACAATGAAAACAACTACTCAAAACATCGATAAAAAACGACTACATCACTCCAATTCGCTCGTATACCCTGTGTGCAAGTTACGGGGTCTCTTTTCTTGCGCAAGATCCATCCGCCGGGGACTTCCCCAATTCCTGGCGGATGGATCTTGCCGATAGAGGGCGGACTGGAACATAGTCCCGTAACTTGCACACAGGGTATACGAGCGAATGGGAGCGATGTAGTCGTTTTTTATCGATGTTTTGAGTAGTTGTTTTCATTGTTTTGGGGCTCATTTTTGTTTCTGTTCGGCTGTCAAACGCCATGAAATCATGTAAGTAGAATATCAAAACATTTTTAAATGGTGCAAATGACCAAAAAACGTATTTTGAGCCACTTTTTGAATGCACTGGCTCATCAGCTGGATCATACAAAGATCCATCAGACAACTCCCCTGGAGTATCGGACTAACATTGTGTGCACATCCGCCGACAATATCGTTCAAATGACTAGCAATTTTGCGCTTCCTGTTCAATTTCTGACTGTCAAATGAAGTAATGAACCAAGAATTTCTCGAAAATAACCACTCTTTAAAGTAAATGATATCAATTGCCCCGTTTTTATTTGAATTCCGCTACATTATTGTGATAATCTTAATTTCTTTTTTAACATTTTATTTTTTTTATTTTTTTTTCGGGGCACTGTTTCCCGATATACCGAACCGGGTCCCGATTGAAACGGTCGGTAACCGGTGTGATCGACCGAACCGACTCAGCCTTATCGTGAAGGGCATTCAACACCCGCGCCGCCCAACACCCGCGCCGCCCAACGGCGCGACGCGACGGGGCCGGGGCAGGTCGTGTCGGCCAGGAGCCCCGGGAGCAGCAGTTTCACAATACAGCACCAAAAATTGGCCGGATCGACGCAGAAACATCAACAACTACAAATACCAAACGTACTGGTTAACATTTCAAAGAATGCATCAGAAGTAATGATATGAAATTACATGTCCCTGAAAGTATAGTTATACACGGTTATATACTTACATAATCCACGCAATCGCATTCCCAAGATATATAAACATTAATTTCCATCTTTGTTCGGGCCTCCACTACTCTGACTAGACTTCGACTGAGTATTAATATTCGCCAAGAGGGTTAATAGACGTTTCGTCCATAAAATGTTTGCCCCTACCACTTTGTTCGCTCACGCATATACAAACAGATCTCTTCATTTCAGGCTAAATGTAACATTTTGTTTTTAGTTTAGATCAGAATGATTAAATTTCAGCTGATTAATCACTCAGTCATCCCGATTTTGCTAAATTATCAACTTTATTCTAAAGAGTTGACGTCTGTGTAACGAAATGGAAACGCGTTAATTTATTGGTCGAATTGTGTATGGAGAACATTGGCATGCAAATATTGAGGAGTGATATGATGCAGTGCTACCAATCAGGCGGCGGTTTTGGCGTTACGTACGTTTCCATAGACGGGGCTTCTGAAAGGTTCACCTTCTGAAACCAGGGGGTGCCTCTTCCGGGATTGGGAGCTGGCCGGGGGGGGGGGGGGGGGGGGACACTTTTTCCCGCACCGGTGCAAAGCGGTGGTTGGAGCAATGGGGGGGGGTTGCAGAGCCTGGACCACTTGTTTGATGTGCTATATGCTGGCCTCAGACACGCGGTCACGCCCCCCCCCCCCTCCTAGAAGACCTCGGACATGGACCCCCATGTCCGAGGCCCCTTTCATCTTCCACACAAGGCCTTGAAACATACACCTAAAAACACCCTATTAAAATTGAATTACTGGAAAAGGGTCCACATAATAATGGGACATTGGTTTAGGGTTGGAATTATGATCAAGCAACAATTCGAATTGGTAAGCAGTAGACATAGCAATTAGTACCAACAAATGAACTGGGCATCAGAGAGGCCGGAGGAAAAGGCATATGATGGTTGAAAATACTAAATTGTGAGCAAAAAGGGAAACAATAATCCGTGGTCACTATTATCATACTTGAATGATTACAGCTCCTGCATTTTGTATTTTCTGAATTGTCATTTCAAGGGGAGGTTGAACTATATAAAATGAGATTCAGTTCAGTTGTCTAACAAACAAAATGATTAAATTCATGCAAACTATAGTATAATAAATGGGAGAAGGGTGAGATCCTTTATCGGTATTGATGGTTAATTAATGCTCATTATCACGATTTAGTCTTTAGGGCAGAACCATTTATACAATAATTCATAACTCATTCAGTATACGGTAGCAGCAGCAGCAGCA
>JBAMJV010007119.1:0-18238 GCA_037951105.1 Echinarachnius parma
CTTTTGTCTATGCATGTCAGCCCGAAAATCGCTCAATTTCGTGATTTGTGTACGAAACATATATGGAAATATCAGTTTTCGTACAAGGAGGTATATCATTGGTTATTTGGTCTTGTTTACATTTTATATGTTTGTTTTGGGGTTCAAAATAGTTGAATTATAGTTAGAAATAAAATGAACAACAAAAACAATAAAATACATAAGTAAAAAAACACAAAGAAATACATAATAAATTATAAAAACAATAGAAAACATAAGGAAGAACCTGGCTCTTCCAAATTTTGTTGTCGTATTATTATTCCAAATGCTCTAAAGAATATATCTAGTGAAAAACAGAGTTTAATTATGAAGAATATATGATTTATGGGTAAAAATATGAATGTTATGACCTTATTTGCATAAATTACCATAAATATGCAAATTAATGAATTTTTCAAAAAAAATTAAATTACCATTGTATTCAATACACTTCACTTATCATGCGTGCAAATTTTCACGGCGATCAGCCGCTCCGCGGCCGAGATCTTCAGGGGGGCCATAATGCCCCCCCCCCCCCCAGGCGTAGGAAGACCTCAAATAGCCCGGCCTTTTTAGGGTTAACGGGTAAAATTACGTCGGTTTAACATTATAAATATAAATACTTAGATTACACACACGCCGGTTTTGTGTTGTTTTATTTGCTGGAATTCTCATATGAGTGATACATTGAAACTATAACGACGTTTAAGTTTGACCAGTGTATATTGAGTACTTAAATGACGCCAAATGATGCAATTTAAGGCCTTATATCGTGTACACAAGTTAAGTTCATCTTCGAGATAGGCTGCATTATAGCCCTTTGAAGATTATAGAAGAAGAAGAAGAAGAAGAAGTATGTACTGTTGAATGTGGGTCTTATATGGGCATCGTGGTTCCTCGTACTCTTTCATAAGCACCTCACTACCAAAGGTCCATCTTAGTGCAATGCTTTAATGGCCTAAAGTTAATCGCTTGATACTGAACTGGCTTGATAAAGAGCAGGTTGTTGACATTACACAACACATATTTATACGATAGTATACAGTACCGTAAACTGGGGTGACTTTGGCCACTTTTTTAGATGAATGTATTTTCATCAAGGCTAACTTTTTAGAACAAATTTCTTATTGTTTCAAATATATTCTTATAGGGTTATGTATAGAATCATAAATTAATTCTAAAGAGTGAGACTTGACGAAAATATCTCCTTCTTAAAAGGTGGTAAAAGTCACCCCGGCGGCCAAAGTCACCCCGGTTTACGGTAGTTGTTTGAACTTTGGACCCTTCTCTCAGTCACAGAACCATTAGTTCTCAGGCTCTAAACGCCATTTGCACGATGCGCTACCCGAATCCGATCCGATGAACAAATGCGTATCTGATCTAAATCAAGACGTGCGCATTTACATCATGCATTATATAGTTCAGATACTTAAAGGGGTAGTACAGTTTTGGTAAGGCTGAACTTTAGTAACCAAACCTTGACAGTAACATTATAAACTAATAGTTATAACTCCACCATGCTCGAAAGGTATACAACATTACAAACGACTAAGTAAAAAGCCCGTTATCATTTTTTTTAAAAGAGCCACAAGAGGGCGCTTTCTAAAAAAGCATTGGTTTCAACCATTTTTCATACAAAATTATGCATGTGATGTTTTATTGAAATAATGATTAAATAGAGAGATCATCAACAACTATTTAAAAAACACTTTTGACATTTTTTGAAAAAGTGCAAGCATTTTTTTTATTTTTTGAAAAATCTATAATAATTATTAGATCAGATATATTTATTGATATTTCAGCCGTTTCTGGGTCGATTTTGACCAAATAAAGTTTATTCTGCCGTTAAAATTGCATGTTCTCTCAATTTCGACACTCATTTTTCAATGCCTCACAAAAAAAAAAGTGATGTGCAGCGCCCTCTCTACCAAAACTAAACTACCCCTTTAATGGTTCGTCCGTTCGGGTCGTGAATTATATGGTGGGTTGTAATGTACGTAACAAGAGGGCGTTGGATCGACGCTGTGTTTCAGACCATTCTGAAGATCACTTGACATACACTTCCTGACACACCCCTGCAAAGCAAACACTAAAAAACACGCGGGTAGAATCAATAGACACCTACACGTAAACACCCACACACACATACGGACACACACAGACACCTACTCGGACACACACACACACACACACACACACACACACATACATAATTACTTACACACACGCACGCACACGCACACACGCACACACACCTACACACACGCACACGTACACATAATACACATACATTGTTTTCATTTATAGTACTCTTTAGGTCAATTATATGTTGTCTCTATTGTATCTAATCCTCAGCTTGACAAAAATAAGACAACAGATAAGTCCTGAAACAAGTTAAACTTCATAATTATTATAGATGACAGTCTTGTGTATAAAGATTGTTGCCGTTGTCCCCTGTCGGCGGTTATAAATATAAGTATAGCTACACATGCCCGTATATATCTCATACATACACACGTACAGTATGTTATTATTATCGTAGCAAAGATCCACGGTTGGAAAAGAAGATACTCATTATCTGTTCCCGATTATCTACCACTGTGTAAATATTATAAATAGTTCGGTGATAGCCTATATGTAATTGTACTACAAACCTCTATCCTCTCTCTCGAGTAAAAAGGGACAATATACATGTACGTATACAAAGTTTCCGTGTTGTCACTATTATCATGTTTTTACTAGTACTTGACCATGTTGATGCGTTTCGCACTATTGTCACATCGACCAACCTACATTATTTTATTATGTTTAGACTTCGTATATGAATTAATGGGTAAGGAAATTTAACAGATCAGTATAACTTACAGACTTTCATACCCTTTGTTTTCATGAGCATCTCAATAGAACCGTATTCAGACATGTCAGAGGAGTCATATAAAACAAACTGAACATTCATCGTTAGTTTACTATACATTTACTTTTTACCATTTTTCAAACGACGAATTAAAAATGAAGAGCAGCGTTCAAAAGTAGGTCATGTAACAGCGGATTATTAATATATATTGGACATAATAGAATAAGAGCTATATTCTAAATTGGGGCCCCGACAAAATTGTACAACTTATAGTAAACATATAGATGCACTATCAATTCGATCCTATACAATTGGTTTTATTTGCTCAGGTTTACCGTTAGTGACACAACTCATATTTACATCGGTCCCATCAACTGGACTTTGCAATTGCACCAAAGAGATAACAAATATTTAGCGTTATATTCCGATGTTTGATGGGGAGTAAATGTATGGAAATTATATCCATGGCTAGTAATGCATAGATAGCTCATACACGTTTTACGGCTTTGTGCATTTCTGAATGAATAGTATGAAGTATAGAGGTATAATGGCTTTATACTATAAATACATATTTTGAGGATGAAGTGTATAGTGTATCAACAAACATAAGAACATAAGCAATGAGCAAAGAAAATAGAGTTTATCCGGGATTCGAACCCGAAATCTCCAGAATGCTAGAGCAGTGCTCTACCAGCTGAGCTATAGAAAGCCCTTATGAAACTTAATCAAGTTCAAGTTCATTTTATTGTCCATAAGGAAATTTGTTGCGTTACATGCAATAATTGGAGAAATACAAAATACAAAATATTTACAACAACAATTATACATTTACATAAATCAAAGGTCTGTTCATCATACTAAATTTATACATACATGTATCATTTTATGTACTATATTGATTATTCATTTTTATATATTTAGGTGTGCATTTTTATGCAAATGTTCAAATAGGGTTTTGTGTGTGTGTGTGTGTGTGTGTGTGTGTGCGTGTGTATCTGCGATATCTGTATGAGTTATATTTTGTATGCTTTATTTTATATGTATACTTAAGGGCCATTTCTCCACAAGCCTTGCTTTCTTAATGGTCCGAACCATAGAACAATCATTACGTATTATGTCTTAATGTTGCAATTTGTTGTATTGTTTTTTATCATGTTTATGGTTGAATAAATGAAATGAAAATGAAAATGAAATTCTTTCAAACTAACCATTAGTCTGTTCATATTAAAGACAAAAAAAGATGCTTAATACATGATGTTTATAGACATTTTCAAACAATATATATTTTAATCATTTTAGTAATTTTGTGTGTCCAAGAATTATATCCATATATCAAACATTTATCATATCAAATAGTTTTATATTATTCAAAATATTAAAGAAACTTACGATTAGGATGAATGTGCCGATGAATTCAGCGAGAATCTCCCGGGCGAGCGGATTGCGGATTCGTAGAGCCTCGAACAGTTTATTCTGGGGAACCGACATTGTGCAAACCTGGTGCTCTGATAATAGAGTCGATGGTGTGAGTTATCTCTCTAATTATTGAACTTGAGGCCAAATAAGAGCCGCCTTGGTCTTCTTATAATGTTTCTCTTCTGCGATGTATGACAGGTACGAGGAGAATAATTGTATAGTGAAGATGAAATTACTTGAAGAAAAGTCACAATAGAGCATCCCTCTTTGTTTTTGTTAACCTTAATTATATAGTTTAAGTCAAAATCACGTTTTTCGCCACAAACAATTCCGAACCAACATTACAGAAGTGGATTCATCTGACAAGGACGACCAACTTCCCTCGACCGTCTTCCTCTTGCTTAAATGTTGACTATAAAGTATTATGAGTGAACTCTGCTCAGATGGGATGAGGATGCTGGGGAGAAGATGGGGATACACGACTCCGGTCTCCTGGTGAGCAACCACGCGGTGAATCCGGCATCCAGTTGGCTCAGGCAGACCCAGGGAGAAGACAGCTATACAGCTCAAGACAGCGCCTTAATGTTTTAGTTGGCTCGGGACGTAATTCAATTTTGAGAAAGGTGTGTGGCTCTATACCATCGAGGTACACCGCGGCAGTACGAAGTTTGTTAATCGATGTCACTTAACCGTAGATGGCGCCATTATACTGATGCATGTGACTGCCCACAAATAACAATACTTATAATACTGATGATGATAATAATAATAATAGTAATATACTACTAGTATACTACTACTACTACTACTAATAATAATAATATTACCTATAATAATAATAACAATAATGATACTATTCCTACTACTGGTACTAATACTAATAATAATTATATTGAATAGAGAGAACACACTATAATAATAATAATAATAATATACATTTATATAGCGCATAATAGTAAAGTTACTCTCTATGCGCTTTACAATACTAAATACATGGAACTGGAATGTCTCCAGCTCAACTAGCATGACTAGGAGGAGGAGGAGGAGGAGGAGGTAGGAAAAACAGCTACTACATTATTTTGTACATGTTTAAGGAACTCGGTTTATGTGCCTTAGCTCTACAATCATGACTACACGAGTGTTTCATACACAATCTTAGAACACATTTATTGGCCGATATAATATAGTTCGATGAAGCGATGATTTCTACACATGCGTTTTTCAATCGTAAAATCGAAATTACAGGGTTGTTTGATCTGAAATTGTATGTGTGTGTTACATTCATCATCATCCGTCTGCTGTAACCTGTTCAGACGATTTGTAAAAGGCAGGCACTCCCTGAGGTGAGAAAGAGGGCGCAGTTCACCGCTCAGCAATGTTATGGATTGATCAACGGGTTCTTGCATTAGAACCTAATTTCGTGCCGAGTTTTTTTTTTTTAACCGATGATAATGAAATGCATTTTTGCTAAAAAGCGAACTATCAGAAAAACAATGAGATCTCCAAGGGGCCCACTTCCACGAAAGGGACTTTCCTGGACTTGGGGTATTGCAAACGGGTGTTTTTTGCTGTTTGGGGTGTTACAACACATGGATACTGAAGCGTGACACTTCATAACAATGTGTTTCGATCATAATTGAAAGCCATTATAACATTTCTGATTCCCAGTTTATTCAAAATGTACCCATTAATTAAGGAAAACCCAGCCTCGAAGCATCGAATCTAGGGGATAATTATCACTAACAAATTGATGCTAAAATACATTTTAGTGCATAGTGAAACAATCAACATACAGCATTGCAGTGTTTAAAAGTGGATCCCTCTTGACAAGTAGATTTTGTAGGGGTTGTCGTCATCTAGCGGGCAAGAGATTGCAATGATTTTCACCATAGGCATAAGGGGGACGTGCTTAAAGTGATCCGTGTAAAGTGTCAGATATTGCACAAACTGACATTTGAGACTTCAATCCTATATCAATATCATTGTAAAATAGAATTGAAAGATTTGTGAAAGTTTGAAAGAAAACGAACACTGTTTACCTAGTGAAAAGACGAATATTGAGTTCATATTTATCACCGAATACTGATGGTCTGTTGTAGATTTGTTGCAGTAAAAATCATCCGTTTGATCTTGACGATATCCGGACCCGTGTAAACAGCTACAGACGGTACGGAATTCATGGAATTTGCGCACACTAGGCTCAAAGTTCAGTGGGTCGGGAACATTTCTCACGCGCGCTGGCAGGACGTATTCAGCGACGTCAATTGTACTTTTTATCAATACCGTTAGCTAACGCTTTTGAAATAATGATTTTCAATGATAATTATCTTCATACTAAAGGGACATTTGAAAAAACCGAACCCTATTTTATTCTTCTCTTACCATAAGCTAAACAACACGGCAGAAGAGAAACGAGGAAGCTCCAAGTATTTTTCGTGGAGTTAGACACTTTACCTGTGTCACTTTAACAGCAAAGCACGGGAGCCGAGTTAGAGCTAGCCTTTAACAAGGCTTCGTGTCTCAAGCAAGCAATGGCTGCGCTGCATGCAGGATCAGGAACGATTGGACGCCTGATGGAGGCTATCTGGCGAGTGATGAATTCACGTGCGAACCATGATTGTGCAGGGTAGAGCCAGTTTAATAGTATCTAGCTCTCTTACAACTAGCTAGCTCGCGATCGCATAGGGAATATCCAAACCATATAGAGCCTTGAATAAAGGCTAGTCAATGTAGGGTCTTGACCTCGGCAAAATTGCAACATGGGAATTTTCTTCTGAATTATGTTCAGGAAACTCCCCTGAACAACATAATAAAAGTCCTAAGAAATCGAAGCTAGGGAAAGTGGTTTAAAATGCATTGTAAAGATAATGAGCTAATTTGCATATTTCTGAAATGTTGTCAGGGGTCATTTTCTATGTAGGAATATTACAATATTGATAAAAACGATTAATCTAGGGTAATTTAAGGCAAGGAATTCATTAACGGTGCTCATTTGCATGTGTCGTATAGGCAACACCCTAAAACCCAAGGTGGCTGCCCCTAATTTGCATATTTCTGAATATTATTGGTTTTCAGTGGTTACAAGCAATAATTCCAGATTATTAACTTTCATTCATGTTCTTAATATGTAGTGAAGATATTTAAGATTATTTGCCACCTGGGTAACCTATAGCAATGCATATAATTTGCATAATTTACCTAATTTGCATATTCCCCTAAATTGAGTATATTGGGAACCCGGAAAGTAAAAATGACAAGTTTTACCACTTTTCCAAGGTTTTTTGGGGCAACAAGTCCATTTTTTATACTTATTTCCATATAGCACCACGGCAAACTTCTTAAATCCAAAATGGCTGCTCCCCAAATCACACATGTAATGATACATGACTTAATTCTTTTGGTTATGTTAGAATGATATCATAATTGTTTGACTCTCACGTACTGGAATTAGCGATTAGAATACTTGAATTTCAATGTAGTTGGTTGCTTACAGTAAAAAATTATACTCTTATAAAATAAATGCCGTTAAAGTGGCAAATATAATTATCTCCTTGAAAATGCCAAAGGCGGCCATCTTGGATTTGTGTGGTTTGCCAAGGTGATACGTCGAATTAGGTATCATAAATGGATTTCCTGCCCCCCAAAACCTTGGAAAAGTGGTATTTCTTGTCTTTTTTACCTTCTGGGTTTACACTATTCACAATTTTACCTGATATCTGGGAATATGCAAATTATGAAAATGATCGAATTATGCTAATTATATGCATTGCTAGAGGTTGCCAAGGCGGCAACTAAGCTAAAGTATCTTTAATACACATTTAGAACATGATTGAAGAAAAAAAGCCTGTAATTATTGTTTATTAGAGGCTGTAGCCACTGAAAACCAATAGTATTCATAAATATGCAAATTAGGAGAAGCCATCTTGGATTTCAGGGTTTTGCCCATATGGCACTTGTAAACGAGCACCGGAAATGGATTCCTTGCCTTAGAATATTTGTTTTAAATACTAGTGTACTATTCCTAGATAGAAAATGACCTCTGAACTTAATTCACAATTATGCAAATTAGCTCAATATTTATAATACAAATTAAACCACTTTCCGCAGCTTCGATTTCTTAGGACTTTTTGTATGTTGTTCAGGGGAGTTTCCTGAACAAAATTTCGAAGAAAAATCCCATGTTGCAATTTTGCCGAGGTTACCCCCTAATATTTGCTAGATTGACTGGACTACAAGTCATTATGACATAATTATGTGTCAATACAATACCCGTAGTC
This sequence comes from Echinarachnius parma, assembly GCA_037951105.1. Taxonomy (NCBI): domain Eukaryota; kingdom Metazoa; phylum Echinodermata; class Echinoidea; order Clypeasteroida; family Echinarachniidae; genus Echinarachnius; species Echinarachnius parma. The sequence continues at coordinate 8,566 of JBAMJV010007119.1, forward strand.
CATAAACTCCCTTTACCGTGTACTGTATGATATCTGGGTTTACGTTAGTACAGCGCAATTCAACTTGGTATAATACTTTAATTCATTATGGATACCCGGAACACAAAATTAAATAATTGTGGGTAATCCTGTACACCGGCTTTTAACATGCAGTTCTAAAATCGAAGATATATTATTATAACGAAATTATCGGTTGCAGAACGGAAAAGACACTTGGTGATTAGAAATCTTGATTCTTCAAAGGCATAGCGAAATAGCCTGAATTATCTGTCAACGCCAACGGAGAATACATAAGGAAATACAGAATAGAAATAACTGCAAACTTCAGGAAGAAGAACCCGCCATCACTCGGGGCAGGGTCAGGTATGTGTTTCTCAGCCAGTTGGTAGTTGGTATTAACAACAATTATAATAGCCATAACTGGTTCCTTTAAAATAATAATATCATTATATGGAATAAGTATGAGATTTGTAACGAACATTTTAAACTAAAACAAGAACTTGACTTTAGCGAAAGTATTTTAAATTAGATATTTTACAAATCATGTGGGTAGTCTGTTTTTGAATAATCTGCAATATATAGTTATCGGTTAAAGGGATCTAGTAACTTTATGGCAAGTGCAACAAATGTTGAGTGATACTGATTAATAAAATGTGTATTGGAGTGATCTGATATGTCCACAAAATAATGTGTGAAAATTTCACGTTAATTGAATGTTTTTTGGGCTGAGAATCTGAGCAAAACTGCAGAGTGATATTCACTAACTCATTGTACTTATTTTGTACAAGGCATGACATTATCCCGTAGACAATTTCATATCTGAACACTTCAATCGTAAATATCTTTTGAACGAAATGGAAATTTGAAAAACCGAAACCTGTCTCGTGCTTTTATTGTTCATATGAAAATGATAAGTTACTATAGAACCACTAGAGTTCCGAGTAAGTTTAGAGGAATGCATACCTTTACATGTATATATTATACTAGTACACATAGGCGTACCCAGGGGGGGGGGGGGTGGGTGGGTTCAACCCCCCCCCCCCCTTTACCATTTGTAAAATGTTCCGAAACCACTTTTTAGCGGTCTCGCCCATCATAATCAATGGTCTCGGCCCCCGAAAACGCAACTTAAGCAGTGGTCTCGGTCTCGACCTCGGACATTTCGACTGATTTCCGGTCTCGACTTCAAAACATTTATATGGACACCCCCTTTGAATAATTTTTACGGACACCCCTCCCTCGAAAAATTTGTACGGACACCCTCCCCCCTCGAAAATTTTTGGTCGGCAATACCCCCCCCCCCTCCCCCCCCCCCCCCCCCCCCTGGGTACGCCAGTGCTATTACACACATGATAACGCAATTTTACGCAATCGACGGTTTTGTTCGACAATTTTCTGTATGCACAGCCATTAACACAATCATTACAATGGGACATAATTTTAAACATAAATTGATATAAACCTTTCTAGTGTTTTGAATTTGATTATGTTTTTGCCAAAATCATGGACCACAGTACATTTTAAAAATTACTGCGCCCACACATCTAGCAGAATAATGGACACACCCGGATACATGGAAATCATTATGATTAAATTTGACTTCATTTTAAGTAAAAATAAATCCGATATTTACTGCTGATAATGGAAGATATACAAAATATCTTACCCCCCTTACCGACACTCAGTGCAACGAGTTCACATACTAGCTATGAATCAAATATCATCAAAGGGGTAGTTCAGTTTTGGTATAGAGGGCGCTGCATTTTTTGTTGGTGAGATAATGAAAAACTGAGTGTCAAATTTGAAAGATCATACCATTTTAATGGCAGAATAAACTTTACTTGATCAAAATCGGTTCAGAAACGGCTGAAATATCAACAAATACTCGAACGGAATAAATCTGGGCCCCAGATTTATTCGATATTCAAAACAAAATTAAAAATGCTTACACTTTTTCAAAAAATTCAAAAAAGGTTTTTAAATAGTTGTTGATGACCTCTCTATTTAATCATTATTTCAACAAAACATCACATGCATAATGTTGTATGAAAAATGGTTGAAACCACTGCTTTTTTAGAGAGCGCCCTCTTGTGTTTTAATGACTCTTTTTGAATGATAACAGGCGTTTTACTTAATCGTTTGTAATTTTGTATTGGGCCTCAACGTGACAAAAGGGGTCTAAAGGCGAAATTTATGGAAAATGAGTTAAAACTATTTTCTGAATATATGAAAAGTACTGAATCCAAACATGTTAGGTTTTTGAAAATCTGACTTTTTAAAGTACCTCTACAGCCTCAAACACAAATGGTGTATTTACGCAAAAGTGAACAGTATCAAAACGCAATTTAGAGAAACCCTCACACGTGTTTATTTTTGATCGCCAAATATTTGAGGCTGTTATGGGGTATGGTAACAAAATACTTTTTACTGATCTAAAAGCCACTCGAGTGCAATTTCAAAAAATTACCTCGGCAAGGTCAGGACATTATTTATTCAAAATAGCTGCCGTATGACACATGTACATGATTATAATGGTCATGCGTCATTAACTCGCCTCCATATTATACATGTAGGGTGGTGCCGTTACGTTCTGGGTTTTTTGTTATACCATTACCTTTATTTGTTTCGAAACCAGAAAACAAATTTCTAAAGAAATTTTGGTATCACTTTAAAGGAATATCAGAATGCCATATGTCTGCAAAGTTTGAAAGGTTTACCTATTTCCTAAGTGGAGATATAGGTTGGAACCAGAGGATGCGCGCATGGAAGCGGCGCCCCGGTACAAAGTCTATGGGGAAATGCTTTTTAAAGACCCTTTTTTCTAAAACGTTGATAACTTTGTCAAAACTAGGTGTATAGCTACAATGTTGGTATTAAATGAAAGCTTTAACATTAACTTTATTGTAAAATGATTGAAAAGTGTTTTTGTCACATTCAATTTTAGAAAAATCAACACAAACACAGAAAATTGAGACTTGCCTGTACACACTCTATGGGGGCACAATCTTGACCGATACATTCTGTGAATTCTTGGTAAAAACGTTAATATCTTCAATAAGACAAGGTGTAAAAATAAAAATTTTGTATCAAATTAAAGCTTACCTATCAAACTGTATTATGTCCAAACCTATTTAGGCTTAGTTTTATATTCCGATCCTTAAAGGGATAGTTGAGTGTTGGTATAGGGGGCCATATATAATAATAAATAACTTTTTGTGAGATAATGAAAAACTGACTGTCAAATTTGAAAGAACATACAATTTCAATGACAGAATACATTTTATTTGAACAAAATCGGTTCAGAAACGGCTGAAATATCCATAATCATATTTTTATTCAAAAATTCTTCACCAGGGGATATTTGGACTTTTTAGAAATTTTTTAAAAGACTACTTTGAAACAAAATCTTAATAGGTTTTTAAAAGATTGTTGATGATATCTCTATTAAATCATTATTTAACAAAACATCAAATGCACAATTTTGTATGAAAAATGGCTAAAAAACAATTATTTTTTTAGAGAGCACCCTCTTGAGTTGTAACGGCTCTTTTTTAAATGATAACAGGGGTCTTACTTAGTCGTTTGTAATCGTGTGTACTTTTCGAGCATGGTGAAGTTATAACTAATATTTTGTACCGTAATGGTGCAGGTTTTGGTTATATATAACCAAAACCTGCACCATTACGGTACGTTAAGTTTGACCAATACTCACTATCCCTTTAAGTGACACTTACATAGTGAAAATGATGGATTATCTTATTTTGTTTTCATTAAGTATGAATGAAAGCCCCAAACAATATTATATTGCTGTAAATGTCTAAGTGTGCTCTGCATGAAAACATTATCATTTGTAGTCTAGAGCTACTACAGGGGCGTCGATCCGTTTTTGCGATTGGGGGGCGACAACATTTTTCCAGAGCTAAAAGCCCCACATTGGCATGCCCGGAAGTTTTATTATGCGCTCATTGAAAGTGTCTTGATGGCTCGAAGACCTGACTTTGGGGAACACCCACATTTGGGGACAATAATGGGGGTCCAGGGGGTGAAGCCCCCGGAAGCTTTTAGATTTCAGACATTTGCAACTCCTATGATGGGTGTTAAAATTGAATAAAATAGTGAACCTACAGGGGCGGATCTAGCTTTTTGCTAAGGGGGGGGGGGGGGCGGGGGTTTGACCGCATCGTCCACGAGCCGCGAAGCGGCGATTTTTTTTTGCTATTTTGAACCCCCGTAAGTGATGTTTTCCACATCACCTTTTTATTGGCAGCCCAAGGGGGGTGGAGGGGGGGGGGGGGGGGGGGGGGTTAAACCCCCTAACCCCCCCCCCCGTAGATCCGCCACTGACCTACTCGTAACGTATTTTAAAAAAGCCTAGCGAGAAAAGATTGAGCCTTGCATGAGATGGATCCACGTGATCCTGTATACTATAGAGCCATCGATATAGTCTAAGGCATTGAGCTCCAATGAAACTAAGCAAGGGCGTCAACAACTTCTCAAAAAATGGAGGGAAGACATTGCGAGGAAGCGAAGCGACCGAGCGGGGGAGGGTGTGGGAGGGGGTGTCCGCCTCCCACAGTCGGGAGCTTTTGTATTTTTGGGCGTGAAATTATGCGATTTGGTGCACACCTGAGACAGAAATTTCACGTAATATGAAGTATTGATTTATACTTACATCGTGATAAGAGGATTTATTGTGCGTTCATAGATTATAAAAAAGGCTTTTGATTTGGTTGATAGGGCCAGTTTATGGTCTAAGTTAATTGCTAGTGATATTAATCGTAATGTTCTTCGTGTAGTGTATAATATGTATGAAAGTGCTAAGTCATGCGTTAAGGTAGGACATAACTTGTCAGATTTCTTTTTGTGTAATATAGGTGTCCGACAAGGAGAAATTCCTGTCTCCTCTTTTGTTTGCGATATATCTTAATGACTTTGAATATTTTATAAGTAGGCATTATAAGGGTCTGAATATAGTTCTACTGAGATAAGGGAAAACCTTAGTGATGACGATGTAGAGGTATTTTAAAGGTTGTATGCTTTACTTTATACCGATGATACTATTGTGATGGCTGAGTCAGCTGTAGAGTTACAAGCTGCGTTATGTGCAGTTCATCAGTATTGTGAACTTTGGAAATTAACTGTCAATGTTACGAAGACAAAAATTATTATTTTCTCTCGCGGAAAAGTTCGTAAATTTCCTGCCTTTATGTTTGGTGAGAGTGAAGTGGAAGTAGTTCCTGATTATGTTTATCTTGGGACAACATTTAGTTTTAATGGTTCATTTAATAAAGCTATAGTTAAACAGGTGAATCAGGCAAGGAGAGCATTATATTGTTTAATTGGTAAGGCAAGGAAATTGTGTTTGCCTTTGGATATTCAATGTGAGTTATTTGATCAGCTTGTAGTACCAATTTTATTATATGGTTGCGAGGTTTGGGGGTTTCAGAAACTTGATTGTGTTGAAATGTTCCATAAGAAATTTCTTAAAAGTTTGCTTAGAGTTAAGCGTGGTACTGCTAACTGTATGGTTTATGGAGAACTCGGTAGGTCTGATTTGAGAAGCACTGTAGAGTCGCGTATGGTTAGCTACTGGGCTAGAATTGTTCAGGGGAAAAAGTCAAAGTTATCTTACATTATTTGTAAGTTGCTGCGTAAGTTGTATGATAAGGGTGATTTTGAGTCGAGGTGGATTAAACATATAGAACATGTTTTGGATAGTTGTGGAATGTCAAATGTCTGAACTGCTGATGTTCCATTGAATGTTGATTGGTTGAAATTGTCTTTGAATTTGAGGTTAGCTGATATGTATAAGCAAAATTGGAATGATGAGGTTAATAGGAATCGTTTGTGTATAAATTATAGGATCTTTAAGAGTGTGGTTGGTTTTGAAAAATATTTAGTTCAGTTGGATGTTAAAGATAGGATAACTTTGTCTAGATTTCGGTGTGGAAACCATAAACTCCCAATAGCAAATGGTCGCTACTTGCCTGAGCAAGAGTTGCAGATTTGCAGCTTGTGTTCCTTACAAGATCAGGGGGATGAATTTCACTATGTGTTAGTGTGCCCTGCATTTCAGAATGATCGGAAGCAGCTAGTTAAAAGTCATTATTTTAGGAGGCCAAATGTATATAATGTGTACCAGTTATTTAATGTCAGGAATATTAATCAGTTAAAGAATTTGTCAAGGTTTTGTAGAATTATTATGTCTAAGTTCTCTTAGTGCCAAATAAGTCATTGTGTGTGCTAGTTAAAAGTTGTGCTACTCATATTGTACTTTAAAAAAAAAATGTTTGTTTTTTGTTTTTGAGAGGTGCTATTGTCGCCAAAGTGTTGCCAAAGATTTTGTTTGTTTTTTTACCATGTTTATACTTAATGTAAATATTTAGTTTTTGTTATATTTGTGCATATTATATGTATATATATACACTTGTTGTATCTTTGTATTTCTCCCATGCCCCCGTGAGGGGCCGTTATTGAGAAATAAAATTCATTGTCATTGTCATTGTCATTGTCATTGTCATTGTCATTGTCATTGTCATTGTCATTGTCAGTATATAAGTATGGAACCAATCATACATATTGACAAAGGGAGGGGGACAATCTCCTCCACTTCAAATGTGGGGGGACATGATATTCCAGTTTGATTTGCGTCCAGCGCATATGGACCGAATTGATTGAAAGATATATTATTTCAGATTATTTTGTTTTCTGTGACGGTGTGCTATAGATGAGGGTTTAATTAACTTCGTTTGAGGCGTGCGATTGAGAAATTACACTGCCCAACACATTTCGAAAGGTGAGTTCCCGCAACCGAAATGAAACTTGCAATATGAGAAGCCGTATGCGCGCGAAGCGCGCGGCAAAAAACGAGATTTACAGTCCTTTTCAAACTAAAAAAACAGCAATTTTAAAGATTAATTATTGATAAACATGTCTTTCCACTCTTTGGCATTATATCACTATTTCTTCCTAATTTTCGGAATTATTGGGGGGGCGAAATGATATGTTCGCCCCACCAATATTTTCATTGGGGGGGGGGGGGGGGGGGGGGCGACCGCCCCCTGCCCCCCCCCCCCCCCACCCCCCCCAGGATCGACGCCCCTGAGAGCTACCTCAGAAAAAGTTATCATGGAAAATATTGACCTCTACAACTGTAAACAAAATGTGGGTTAATATACATTTAAAAAAAAGTGTATAATGATATTTCTGAGTGCATTTTAGATTCTTATATTGAAATTTCCTTTCAGAAAATGTATATTTTTGATAGGAGAGGGGGAGTTCGTCAGTAAATATTTACTCTCAAACGTAACATTGTCCTGCAGAAGCCCAAAACGGCATGTAACGCAAAAGGAGGCGACCTCACGACGCATGACCACTACATTTTTAGGGGGAGGGGGGGGGGGGTTAATAATAAAGTTGTACACCATAAGCAGGACTTCATTTGTCATTACAATGAAACTGCTCATTATCAACCCACAAATTGTTGCACAAACACACACAAAATTATTATGCTCTAGTCCAGTGGTAAGATTATGTTATGGATGGCAAATGGCATGAAAGTATAGCAGCCCATCTCAGCACCCTCCAGCCAACACCACTGACCACTGTATAAGTATAATGATCCTGTTGTTTATTGGTTTGTTTACCTCGAGACAATCTAATAAGTACTATGGCTCGAGACCCGATAACAACGTGACTCGAGACCCCGTAAAGTGGCCCCCAGACCCGGTACAACCGTATACCCCGAGCACCCAAACAAACTAAAGGGGTGAACACCCCAAACACCCCCCTCCCTGGTAACGCCATATGGTAAGGCATGTCGCAACATACATAAATAGTCGTTGATGCTAGGCTAAATGATGTTGCCTACAACCAATGATCACGATAATTCACAAACATAATTAAAAACAGTTACAACAATTTACATTAAAACCTAAAAATCAATATCAAAAACAAAACTCAACCAACAACCCTAACCACATATTAATACAAAGCTAACAATCTACACAATTACAATACAGTTATAAGGCCTAACAAAACAATATCTAAATACTTATTACTGCAATACCACTACAAACAACTATTAATCCTATACAACTTAAAAAAAAACTCACCACAACATCCATCCCACCCTTCCCAACCCATAACCCATACACCACCACTCAATAAAAACCTAAATATCACCACATCCCACCCATACCACAACCCCTACATCCCATAATAACTTTTCAACAAACATAATCACTTCCACTAACAATCAATACAAACAACCCATCCTCCTCTTCCCCAAAATCCAAACTCCTACCAAACTCAACAACACAATAAAACATTAACACACACCATAACTCTCTCCAATCAACCTCACAAACATACACATAACCCCACATTATATACTTTCATTAATCAATAACCCCCAACCCCCCCTCACAACCAACATTCCACACCATCACCTTTTCTCCACCCTAACCTAACCTTATAACAACTATCTCCCACCCTCAACCTCCATTCCCCAAACAACAACCACCACACCCATACCTACACACCACTCCACCAACCACCCCACCCCCACACTACATCTACCCCCCAACACCCCCAACATAAACACACTAACACACCAATCACACACCACCCCCACCAACCCCCCCCCAATACCACCCAAAACCACAAACACAACCTATATAAACAAACACCCTATCCACCCACACCCCCATCCATATAACACCAACCCCTCACCCCCCACCCTAACACACCCCCACACCCCTAATACACCAAACCACCCCCATCCACATAAACACAACCCTAACCCATAACCAAACCCCTAACCACCCACACACCTCAACCAATACCCACTAACCACCCACAATACAAACACCCTCAACCCCCCACCACCACTAACACTAACTCAACAAACACCAAACCCATCAACCACCTCACCCTCACACCCCAACACATTCCACACACACCACCCCCTATCTCACACACACAAACCCACACACAACAACACCACTCCCACAACCAAACACCCCCACCAAACCCAACCTACACACCACAACCACCCACCCACACCCACCCCCACCCCTAATCCCAAACCACCACACTCACCCCCCCATTCACAATCCAAAACACACCTCACACACCCCAATCCCCTCCAACCCCCACTCCAACATAAACTACTAACAACAACAACCCTTCCAAATCCAACACACACCTCACCCACTCCTATATACCAAACTACACCCACACCACCCCCCCTCCACACCACCACATTACATCAACCACCTCCACCCCACATTTCCAAACAACACCCCTATCTTCCACCCCCCCCCCTTACACAAATACAACACCCTCATCCACACACACAAAACACCCCCACACACAACAAATCTCTCCATTCTAACCAACACCCCAAACACAACCCACTCAACCCCTCTAACACACCCCTACAACCAACACCCCACCCACATACCCCATTAAATTAATAAACCCCCCCCCCCACACCTAAATTTCTCCCCCCCCCTACACTACAACACCTAACTACACCCCACTCCACCAACCCCCTAACCAAACCCATACCACCCCTCATAACTCCCCACACCATACACACAAACCATAACCCCACACACAAAACACACCAACTAATAATAATAATCTCTCCTCCATAACCAATCCTCTC